>PVLC010042628.1:0-12853 GCA_004027655.1 Graphiurus murinus | reverse complement strand
AGGCGTCTTTGAGAAGGGAACATCTTCATTGGAGACAATGGGCATGAGGGGACTAGCAAAGAGGCAGAACATAAAACACACCAGGTAGGAGGGACAGTTTGAGCGCAGGCACTGAAATGAGAAGGGGATTCATAGGAGAAATTGAGGGACTCGAAGTAGTAAGCAAGGAAGAGAGGTGTGAGAAGAGAATGGAGAGAAGCATGAATCAGATTCACAGAGCCTGGAGACGGTGCTGAGCATTTGGAAGCAATGGGGAACTTGAGACTTGAGTACAGATCACCAAGGTTGAGACACAGCCACATGGCCATCCTCACCAACACTGTCTGGCAGCTGGAGATAACAGCCGTGAGAAGGGAGAACCCTGGTTCTCTGCCTTTCTGCCCAGACAGGAACCTTTTCCTACAAAATGAATTCCTAAGGAAATCCAGAAGAGACCTACCTGTTCTGTTTGGTTGGCTAAGATGGTCATATTTTTATTGATCCTGAATATATCTATCCCATTAAGATCTTAGTTTCCATAACTACAAGTATACAAACTCTTCTTTTATGAGAGGAAATAAAGAATAAAACAACAAACACATATGCCTTAAAATGCAAACTAATATTAGTTCAGAAGTTATTCAAATTAGTAGGTCATCTTATTCCCAGATAACTTAATTTATTTTAGATCAATTGGTTTGGGAAGGAATATGGGAAAGGGGAATATAAACCTGGAGCACTCTCTAGCCTCATACCCCATGTAACTAAACTAAAGCTCTTTGCAGCAGATGAATGACAAAGTCCCTGGAATTTGAGTTCTATTACTTTCATCCAGAGAATATTACAGTCAGTGTCCTAAAATGCACAAAGTTATTTGACTGATTCTAAATAGAAAAGGTAAGATAATATATGAATTGCTTTTTCTCAAGGTTCAAAAACATTGTTTTAGCTTTTCATGGGACAATGGGAATAAGCTAAATCCAAGAAAGAGAAATGGATGGAGACAATAACTCCACAAGGATGTTTGATTAAAAATCTGTTAAACATCTTACCAAACGAACATATGACTTCAATTTTAGCAAAAGAAAATAGAAATAACTTTAAAGGTCAATGAGATAAACAAGTTTTCAAATGTGACACTAATGTCTCATGTCCATTACCAATAAGGCTTATGGATTATAGCATTTCCTTGTACATACATTACCTTAGATTGATGGATTTAACTATCAAAGTTCAATAAGTACCAGCTCTTTTGAGATTATAAGGCCAAAGAAAACATCACTAAAAGAAATGTCTCCGTGCAAATGCAGCATTACTTCCTTAAAACCATTTCTTTAAACTTTCAATCATGTCCTTGGCAATAGTATGAGACTTAGAGTCAGACAACCTGAATTTGGTCATGGTCCTTTCACTTACAAGCATGTAACATCACCTCTTGACCGTAGCTCCTCATCTGTAAATGGGACTGTGATGACTTGTCCTTTGGGTTGTCAGAGGGATAAAACTAAATCAGGAGAATAAGAGCATCTGACATGCAGCCTGGCACAGGGAAAGCCTTCTCAGAGGTAGTTTCGATCCTTGCCACCAAAGGCAAGGCTATTTACAGGAACAGGACTGGAAGATTAACCAGTATGACACTTGGATACTGTCTATTACTATCTGTTATGGTATGGATATAGAACGTCCCCTGAAAAGCTCATGAATTAGTACTCAGAGGTGAAATGTTCAAACCATGATGGACCTAATCTAACCAGTGGATGAATCCATTGTAGTGGATGTACTGGGTAGTAGCACAGGCAGGTGGGGTGTGGCTAGAGGAGATGGGTGACTAGGGATGTGGCCTTGGGGACAGTGCATGTGTCCATGAAAACTCACTTCACTCGCTCTTTCTCTCTTGCTTCCAGCCTCTGGAGTGAGAGCAGAGTCCTGGAGCCCTTTCTCTCTGCTCCTTGTGCCATGACAATCACAGTAGACTTCTTCACCCGACCTAGTATGGACTGAACCCCAGAACTGTGAGCAAGTAGAACTTCCTCTTAGTTGTAGTTGTCAGGTTTTGTGGCTCATAGCGGTGATTATCCTAGAAAGGACCAGACACCAGCTACTGGAGAGTACAGCCACTTCAGTGAAGAAGAACCGTGAACTCACATCTACTCACTACATATTTTATACTTTTATGGAGAAGCATGACCATGACCTTTCTTCCTTCCATAAATAAACAAAATAATATCAAATAACCCAATTGAATGAATGTATAGTATATGCCAGGCATGATCCTCTTTGTATGTAATCTCAACTTACACGTACCATATTAAACAAGGACTGGCTGCTTTCTAGTCTTCCATGCATTTTTGTATACTTTTATTGGCTCATTATAGTCTCATGCATTCGTAGTTGGACATAGACTATGTATTCTTAGTTGGAAGAGGTAGTAATGCCATCTTTTGGTGAAAGTAGTAACTCCTAAAAAGATGAAGCTCATGTGTCACCCACTCCAGAGTGTCAAGTGCTTTAATCAGATGACTCTCAAGCAGTCACAGGAAATGCCAACTCAGAAGGGAGTCCTCGTGGAGAGTTTGAGTGTGAGAGTGTCTAGGTGGCAGCATGGAATGGGTGCAGGAGGGATGAATGAGGTGCATACACCCCAGGGCTGATGGAAAAGCATGTGGAAGAACGAGATAGGACTGTCACCTCTGCAGCAGGAATGCAGGACTCCTCTGAGGACTCTGATCCCTCTAACAGCGTGCTTCCTCTGCTTTGTTCCCTATCACATTGTTTCTATGTGATTCTCCCTCATTCTTAATCACCTTACAGTCTATCTTAATCTCACAGCTAGCAGGACCATCTTTTCAAAACCATTTAAGACCATTTGCATCTTATAAAGTCTTGACAAATCCATAGTGGCTCATAAGCTGTAAGAATCTTCTCAGGATGAGTTCTCAGAGGAACAGAGAATCTGAACAAAGTAGCTTTATTTATTTATTTGAACCAACCAGAAAACCTGGAAAGGGAAACGTAGGTCTGGAACAACTCAGTGGCTGCTCATCATATCCTTACTTTAATTTCATTAGTGCATTTTGTCTAAGTATACTTTATATTCTTTATTTTTCTAATAAAATAATTATTGCGTATATTATGCATAAAGTTAAAATAGGAATTGCAAAAAGTAGAAATAATCTACTTTGGATGTTTGTGTTTAGTAAAGTGGGTAAGGTAGAAGCAGTTCAGTAATGAATGCATACTGAATAAATAAAACATATTAGAAATATGAAGACATAAGGGTTGGGGTAGAAGCAGCTCAACAAATATATATTGAATAAATAAAAATTATTAGGATCATGGAGACATAAAGCTTATATCAGGCCTTTTCTCCCTTTTTAAAAAAACCCTACAATCATTATTTTCATCTATTTTCACATTATCTTCATCAATTCTTCAAAACAGTAATATAAATGTTTCCTTAGTCTAGTAAAAATGCAGTACTGAACATTTGCTAAGTGATTCATAAATTATACAGTAAAAAGAATTTAGAAATGTCTTCACCATGTCACTAATATTTGTCATGGAACAACACTGGAGAACATTATAGTTTCCAAAATCTTATTTCTTTTCAACAAAAACCAGTTTGAAAATTAAATCATGAAAGGGTTCAATAAGCTCAATACTCTGCTGCACATTAGACACATGCAGCAGGATTAATTTCTGGGCACCCCTGTGATTGTTCAAGTTGTATTACATTTGATCTGTTTATAATCATAATCCAGACAGTCAACTTTATATTATTTCTTTGGTGGATTTGAAGAAACCGAAATATAAACAGTTTTTGTCCAGTTCAGAAAGCAACTCCATTTAGAACTCAGCCTTCTTGTCATGATCCAACTGATGTTTTCAATACCCAACAAAATCTTGGAAACAGGTCTTATAGGACACTATTATTGATTTATTAATGGATAGAAGGGAGAAAGAACAGAAGGATAGAGAATAAGTCATTGTAAGATCAGAAAGATCAGTGGTCAAGAATCTAAATATTTCTATTAGAAAAGTTAAGCAGACTTAAGTATGAAGATAGTAAGACAAGAAAATAAAATGACCATTAAATGTGCCGCTCACAGGAGAGACTATACCTTCAATGTCAGGCATCATGATGCTAATCCCCAGTTTCTTTCATCACAAGCAGATCTTAATCACATTTATCATGGGGCCAGTTATGCAACTATGACTAAAATAACAATAAAGTTTCCATTGCAAGAGCCCAAGAAGCATACTTATTACTCTCTTCTTTCAGAGCCTCCCTTCGAATGTTCCATTATAACTTCAAAAAAGAGAGAATATGGGCACAGTAAAATATTTCAAAGCATAAAGTAAGACAAGTCTCTGGAATAATAAGCTTCGCAGAGCCCTCTAAGAATGGATGCCAGTTACCACAATCATTTGCAGTCTTAAGTGACATCTTAATAGACAGGCCTGGAAATTCACGGAAGCTGGGTATCCGCCTGGCAAGCACAGACTTCAAGCTGGTAATTAGATTCAGTGAAGAGGCCTTCTTGCCAAGGCCTGGGCCTTCAAGGAGTCTTCGTGTGCTCCGAGTTCTGGGGCTTAGCTGAGAACCCCATCCTGTTCCAAGTAACAGGCTCCTTTCTCTAGGTAGTGGCTACACCTGCCAGACTCCTCCACTGAGGCTTGTGTCCCCAGGCACTGAGGGAAAAGCAGCCTGGTACAGTTGCATTGCGCTCTGTCGCCTGAGATAGTCTAGGGTTCCTCTCAGCCTCAGGGTTGGGGATGTCCTAATAAGATTGATAACTTCAAAGCTCTGAGCACATCAATGAAAGTTCTGACTCCCTATTTTTCTAAGGGTGCATGGGAGGAAGAGACAAGCACACAGCCCTTTTTTTTTTTTTTTTTTTTTTTACCTTACCTCCATCCATCAGGACAATGGCTGCCTGGCAGGCAGTCAGCCAGGCAAAATATCAAGGTCTGCTCACAGCATCCCTGACTGAAGCCAGTTTTCAACCAGCACCTTCCAGAAGAAATATATGACCTAAATATTTCTCTTGGAGTCTTCTTCTGCTCCCTTTACCACTATAAAAATGATTACAAGAGGATAATTTTCATCTGATTATTTGTAACATCATCCTAGATTTCACATGGAAATCCTGATCATTTTGATACCCACAGGCAGGTAAACAGAAAATGGGTGGGCTCATATTCTCCAGGCATATGTTAGATCAAAACCCATTACAGTCAGCCTGCATCTCTAGATTCAACCAGCTGCAAATAAAAATACTTTTTAAAAATTGTATCTGTACTCAACATTTAGAAACCCTTTTTCCTTATCATTACTCCCTACTAAACCGTATAACATCTATTTTCAGGGCACTTGCATTTTATTAGGTACAAGCAATCTAGAGATTATTTAAAGTATTTAGGAATATATATGTAGATTATATGCAAACACCAGCTCATTTTGTATATAGGATTTGAAGGTCCACAGATTTTGGTATCCAAGGGGGTCCTGGAACCACCTGCCCATAGTTACCCAGGGATCACTGTACTCTAGAATAGCAAATCATAGCGCCTCCTCGTGGTAGGTAGGTGGTCAGAACTCTTCTTTCTAGTCTTGTCACAATTTATGAACACTGATAGAAAACAACAGCCCTTCATCAAGCCAAAGAGATTGCTTATAGAGTGGTCTGGGAAAATTAAATAAAGTAAGCTTAACACTTTAAAAATTAATATGCAATAAAAATTCTTGTAGTCAAGCTTCAAATGACATTTGTAATTCTTCAGTAGAACCCTTGTGATTTATTTAAATGGGTTTAAATCTGGAGAAAGCTGTCGCTGGATTCAGTGCCAGAAATTAATGCTTATCTTGTAAATAGATGAATTCTCTCCCTGTTTGGGAACAATCAATAAAAGCCTGGCTTGAAATCTGGTTGAAATAGCCACTCTAATTAACAAAATAAAGGACATAATTCAGACAAGCATAATAAGAGTCCTCTGTTTAAAGTGCAAGAGTGTGCTGGCTACAATGACAGTTCCTAATCTCCCCCACTGAAAAGTGACTTCCAAGGAATAAAGTCAGCTTAGATGGATTTTCTATTTAAATGGTCAAGGATTAAAAGGAGTTGGTTGGACAAGCGTAACTCATTCATATAACATTCCACTTAAAATACACATACATATCATGATATCCTTAGGAAAATAAGCTGTCTTCTTAGTCACTGGAATTTGAAAGCAAAAACTGACACTAAACCATTTTGATTAATATATGACATAGTTGGAGGACTATGCTACACTTCATTCCCCTGAATTTCTGAGCTTCTGTGACTCTTGTATCACATTATGCAATTTACAGTGCTGGGTCTCCTTAGAGGTTACTCATACTAAAACATACATTTCATTGGAAACCTGACCGGGCTCATTCCTGTTCTACACAGATTCATTATGACAACCTTTAATTGGGCAAGCTGCCAAAATGCAGCCAGTCTAACAGGCCTATTTAAAGGCAGCACACAGACTAATATGCTTATTTGACTTGTTGAGAATGATTTATTCAATAATACATGATAGGGAGAGAGTACAAAACCTTTCAAAGGGCGGTTCTCAGGGAGGTTAAGACTCCACAAAACTGGACTGCATAAAAGAAAGAAACTGGAAGAGCTTAAAAATTCACATCTTGTCAAACACAGTTCAATAACAAAAGAGAAACGATGGATGCTTTGGGGATCCTAAAGAGTTAATTCCTAACAGAAATTCACTTATATCAGGCCTTTACTGTGTTAGTTACAGGGAGATGCATGTGTGGAGAAGAGAAGGGTATACATATTTCAGCCTATGACATATCCATAACTTTTTTGTCTTACTTAATTTTACAAAACTGGGAAGGAGGACATTATACTCTACCTTCTGCTCTACCTTCTGGAATAACATAAAAAGATTTGTTAGGATATCATGACCTGGCCTGATATAAAAACTTATTTGGTTACCAGTTATTGTGAGAAAAATCTTATGCAGACAGAATGTAGGCTACTATAGAACAAGCTTAGATTTGTTGGAAAGTTTATTGTATTGTGACTCACAATGACAAAATTTACCAAATGATTGTGCTTTGTAAATTAACCACATTATACCAAATACATTTTCAACATGGCTACTCACAGCCATTTCAAAAATAATTTTCTCTATGATCTCCATTAGAACAATGTTCTCCTGCCCCTCGCCCTCCTCTGTTGGAAGAAATACACAGCTCAGCCTGGCAACTGTGGAGTGGAACTAATTCCTTCCTCTTAACGCCTGTCTCCAATTAGCTGGTGGGAAGTATAAATGATTTACTTAAGAAACAGCTTTTCCCATTTACTCAAGCCTATTACTATTCTCACCCAAGCATGCTGAGCCACTATGGAGTGGTAAAGGGCACAGAATTGCTAACATTGTGACCCTCATATGTTATTTCACTTCCCCAGCCTCAGTTTCCTCATTTGTTGAATGGGGAATATTTCTGCTTGATATACTTGTTCAGAGCATTCAATGAAAAGCTGCCAGCAGTGCTTAGTGTTGGCGGGCCCACAAGAATATTCAAGGAAGTGATCATCATCATCTAAAACACACTCTGAAATAATCACAAAATGAAATGAAGAAATCATACGAAATATGGAGAAGGTACAGTGAAAGCATCAAGGAGGGCTAACCCACGAATCTCTTCCAACAATGCCCTTACAAATTTGTCACTGCCAGAATCCATTCAGATAGCTTTGTAAATAAAGAACGTACTACTTCATGTGGCAGCTCTGATGATTGCACTGTTTTTCCTTAGAAATGTCTTAAAAATCTCTGAATGTTGTGTCTCATTAATTTCCCCCCAATTCTCTCCATTCTTATCTGGTAAAGGACAAATTCATCATCTATGGGACCTCTATGTGTTCCCATTTTTTCATCGAAGGTCACCTATATAGTTCCTGTTTTCATTTGCCAGTGAAAAGACACCAGTGACACACCAGATAGAATTCAAGTTCCTAAGAACCTTTAAATGCTAGTACAGACCAAATGCCAATAACAATGAGTCCCTATCACTACTGCTGAGGGAATTGAGAGGGGGTCTGAGAGATGCTCTTGTGCTATAGCAAAGAGTAACACAATTAATTAGAGACTTTTATGAGAGGGTATGTTGGGGCTGGGGGTGAGTACTGGTGGTGTGCCAACTATTTACCATCCCTGAGCTCTCCTAGGGTTTTTACCAAGGCAGGGATGCTATCTTATTCATCCTTTGTCCCCCTGTACATATCTATAAGAATGAATAAATAAGTATGTTTACCATGTATTTTACATATTGCATAGTGTTCATTAAAACATCATGCTCATAAATGTCAGTAACATAAGCAGTAGATATTATAACATATATAAATGTCACTTAAAATCCATTTATTGAAGTGAAGGATAAATAAGCCTGCATAATAATACACAACACATTTTTATTTACTTCATAATGACAAAGAAGAAAAATTATGTCTATAAGTTAGCAAATGAGGTCCATGTGAGATGTAAGAATAACTTTTATTTTCCTTCTCTCTTTTCATCCTTCCTTTTTCACTTTCTTCTTTCCTTCCATCATTCATTTTTACTGAATTGTTAGACAATTTTCAATTAAAAAATTACTATTTGATCCTTGTTATAAATAAAGAAAACCATAAATACATATAAAAAGAAATCAACAAGTACTCTCTAATCTCATGCACCTGAAAAACCAAATAATCTGGCTTCATCTTTAATGTCTCTATGCTCAGTTGTATGAACATATATGCTCATATATAAATATTCAGTTACACACATAATTGAATTTCTTTTTTCTTCTTTCCATTCCCAAATAGGTACTATATTACACATATGACTATGAACTCTTATTAGTTAATGCATTATTAGTAACCATACATTATAGTTAGATACTTAAATTGTTCATATCTTTAAATAAATCCATTTAAATACTGAATAATCTATGACATGAGCATATAGATAGGTCATGTTTAAATGTTTGTTATTTGTTTAGAATCTGATGCTTTTTTTCCCAGAGTAACAATACCTCAAATGGGAGTTATTCAGCTTCAGGGCCTCTGGAACAGAGCTAAAGGTCATGATTTTACTGTCTTCTCTGAGAACTGTGCTCCACTCAGAGAAGTATCCCGAAAGAATATGAAGAGGAGGAGGCTTCCTGATTATTAAGACCTCTGCATCAACAGAAACTTTGGATCCAGCACTGAGCTGCTGCATCTCTCCAAATGTAATTCAGTTACTGGGAACATCATGTGACAGTTGCTGATATAAAGTCATCATAGTGACCTAGAAACACTTTTGTTCTCATGAGATGACAACTTTTGCTTACAGGCAAGTGATTATTTTCCACTGAAAGATTCCAGAGTTAGATGTGGATTTAGAGTTAAAAGTCTTGGATCTGGATTCTGGTTCTACTTTTCACCAGGGATGGAATACTGGACAACCCATCTTTCAATAATCAAGACTACAGATGCATGTGCTTCTGCGTGCATGAACATGTGTTATGCAGTAAGAAGCAGGCATTTCTGGCACAACATGATGATGATTCTATACCTCTAAGCATTACCAAGAAAATCCAAAGATGAATGCAAGGAAAAGTGCTTTATCAACTTTGAAATGCAATGCAAATCCAAATCACATGAAGAGATTCCTCTCAAACTTTTCATCTTGTGGATTTCATAAAAATGCTAGACAGCTTTCTTTTAAATCAGCACCATCCAGAAATAAATATGGCAACTTTTTTTTATAAACAGTAGGGAATTATATTACCATTTTACAATTGGCAAAATTAAGTGTGAGACAGGTAATATGGTTAGGATGTATCCGAGCTGGAATTGTAGATAACAATTTGTTGATCCAGGACGTTTCCAACATGACATATTTACTGACATGACAAATTTCTACTCTAAAAGGCATGGACTGCAGAGAAGACCAGGAAAAACAAACCTCAAGCACATTTATGGGCTTAATATTCTTTATACATATATGTATATATATATAAAGCACATTTATGGGCTTAATATCCTTAATATATATATTGCTTAATATCCTTAATATATATTATGAAATATGCATGAATATATGAAATATATATGAAATCTCATATATACATATCTCATATATTCATATATATATGTATTTAACAACATCTATATCTATATTTCAAATTTCAGCCTTTTCAAGAATAAGTGCTAGATGATCGTTTTTTCCTTACCAGATGTTTTAGGCCAAGAAACCCCTTTGCCTCTCAAATCCCACATCCCAAAGGAAAAAAAAATGTTCCATATCCTTTCCAACCATTTCTTCTTGTTTCCAATCCCAGCAACTCATCTACTTTAAAACAGAGGTTAAGTTGTGTACAAGCGGCACCTAAGTGGTATTTCTCTGCTTAAGAATTTATTTAGTACTTAAAATTCTCACTTCAAATTCTATAAGCATTCTGATATATCACACTGTGAGAAAGGCATATATAATTCTTTTACCATAAGTATTTACTTATTTTATGATCACTTTGATTTAATCTTAGAATAAGCATCAAGCTCTCAAACCATTCTATGATCATGACCAAATACATCCAACTTCACATCAGTGATTATGAAACTTATTTTCACAATTGCATTACCTAGACCTCTAGCTTCCTGCACAGAATGTATTTTATAGGCTATAACCAACCTTTGTAGATTTGGAGTCATATTCTAAGCACATTTATTGTTCAATTATGTTTTCAAAGATTATAGGGGTATAGAAGGCTATTAATTTCCATGCTAAATTTAGTCCTACAATTATATTCTTTCTTGAGCTCTTCTCTTTCATTTTATAGTGTCTGAGTCCTTGTCAGTTGTCTCTTGTTAATATTGATACCTGATTTAGGTAGCAATGTCTCTGTTTTAGAGTTTAAGAAACAGATTGTGTTAGTCTCTATGTTGCAAACATACAGTAGATTGCCTCTTCAAAGAGGAGCACAAATTCCAAACACAGATTCTAGCAAGATAGACTCTTATGTGACATCATCGCTGGACCAGTATCCCATCACATTTGCCATGTTTAAGATCCTGGGGGCTACCTTAAAATCTGCAAGCTATTCCAATTAATTGATCTGCTTACTATCAAATGCAAAGTTAGATAGAGGAACAGACCCCAAGCAAGAAGACAGGGAGCTTTTTATAGATGAATTATAACTACTTTTATGACTTCAATTTTAATTATTCTCTGAATCTTGGCCATGTTGTGGATAGTCACGGAGGTATTTAATATGTGATTTTTAGATACATGGATGAGTTCCCAAGCAGAGGTCACTACTTTCAAGACATACCATTTCTTCATCCTATTTCATTTCTTCTCTAGATAGGTTGTAAAATTACTCTTCAATTCACTGTCACCCCTGCACTAAAGCAGCTTGTTGTTGAGTAGGTTCAGTCTGTCTTTGGTTAATACTCAGTTACTAATTCATGATTTTTCCCAGCCATAAATCAGGATTATGCATTTTCCTACCATGAAGTTACCAGGATAGAAAGCAAAGAGGGAAAAGTCTCCCTTCCTCTCTCACTCTTGGAAAGTAAGCTTATCCTCTTAAACACCATGCTGTTTGCCTATGGAATATTTTGATTCTAGTGATTTTTTAAAAAAATATTTTGTAAAGTTTCTGTATAGGACATACTTGAACAATTCTAAATAAACTCAAACAGAACTGATATTATCTCCTTCCCTGCATCCCCTGTTCTCTGAAGCTAGTTAAAATGAGTTTCCTTTTCCAGGCATTAAAAATCAGCTCCCCATGCCTCCTTCGGTATCATTAGGCAGTGGTCACAGGCAAAATATTTAGTGTGCATACTTTAGACCAAAGTTACTACCAAACTCTAATGCCTTTTGAGGTTTTTTTTTTTCTTTTTTGAACAAGAAATGTATGCAGCAAGTGGATAAACTTTGGAATCCACTCAAAGAAAATTGAATGCTTGTCACTTCTGTCAGCATTTGTTATATTTAGGAGTTTTTTTTTGTTGGATGATAAAATAACCCCTCCCTCTTTTAGACAGCTCTGGGAAACAAGGCAAGAAGGAGAGTTTATTCTGTGACCAAATCCTCTCTGAAAAACAATGCCCCACATTTTAAATTGCAATTGAGACTTTCCCTCTTCATAGTATTTAATGAGCCTATGCTGCTACAACTATATAAAACTTGATTCCAAAGTACAATTTCAAGTTAATAAATAGAAAATATAGCAGGTGAGTATCTTCAAAGAATAACTGGGATAAATAAATTATGCCCAGTCACCCAATTTGGCTTTGTATTCATTTTTACATAATTTGCTAAATGTTACATATAAATTAACATGGAGGAACAATTATTTCAGATATAGACTGGGTGTTTTTATTTGATCCATAAGACATGGGGGTCACCATAAGCCCTAAGTAAAATATTCTTAGGTCAGGCCAGAGAACAGTGGTGTTACATTATTGAGTCCTCAGGCGAAATGCTGAGGTTCAGGTATAAGATAAAATACTTGACAGTAGATGTCTAGTTTCCCATTCCCCCTTGCACCTGTCTCCCAACTATTTACATGTGATGAGACTCTTCCATAGAAGGTAGGGATGTAACGTATGTAAAGAATTCAAGATAGTTAGACATGCATGGGAACTGTATGCCATTTCTGTCGCTCAGAAAGTTTTGAAGAAAAAGAACGAAGTATATGCTACTTTAAGTTTTATGTTAGGGCATCTTAGAAAAGACACAGCTCACTTGTCTTAGTAGAAGGGCGCATCAGGTTTCAGAGAAAAGTCTTCTATGCCACAGGTGGTCATAAAATAAATAGTGACATGACAAATTTATCTAGGCA
>PVLC010042627.1:0-12868 GCA_004027655.1 Graphiurus murinus | reverse complement strand
GAATGCCGATGGTTTCAATTGCCGATATCACCAAAAAAAAAAGAAGAAAGAAATTGCAAAAAAACAAAAGAATTAAAAATACATTTATAATAGTGACTACAAAAGGGGAAAAGATAAGTAGCAAACTGGGGGAAAATATTTGCAATTACTCTTATAGATTGAAATTAATTTCTTAATCTATTTAGAGCAAATGCAACTAACTCATTAAGAACATCACAACCTAAAGAAAAATGTAAAGAAAGATTGAATAAGACTCCCCAAGAAAAAGAATTTAAATAAAATTCAACATTTTCTACACCATATTAACTTTGACATAATTAAGGTTTCTACAAAGGGACTTGAAACATTAGAAAAACTAAACATCCAGCCGGGCGTGGTGGCGCATGCTTGTAATCCCAGCATTCGGGAAGCTGAGACCGGAGGATCCGGGTTCGCGGCTAGCCTCAGCTACCTAGTGAGGCACTCCGCAACTTAGTGAGACCTGGTTTCAAAATAAAGAATAAAAAATAGGGCTGGGGGTATAGCTCGGAGGTAGAATGCCTCTGAGTTCAATCCCCAGTACCGAAAAAAAAAAAAAAAAAAAACTAAACATCCATAAATGTATGCTATCAATTTCTATAAAGACTCAGGAGGATTTCTTAAGAATCGTTTCCCATGTCCTTAGCTTTTATCAGACAAATTTTTTGCTCAAATTCTTCTTCTTTTTTTTTTTTTTTTTTTTGGTACTGGGGACTGAACCCACCGGCATTCTACCTCTGAGCTACAACCTCAGTCTGATTTTATTTTGAAACAGAGTCTAAGTTGCAGAGGGCCTCATGAGGTTGCTAAGGCTGGTCCTGAACCTGTGATTCTCTTGTCTCAGCCTCTCAATTACTGGGATTACTGATGTGTTACAGTGCCCAGCCAAAATCTAGAGTAACTAGAATGTAGTGGGAGTTATAATTAGGTATAAGGAAACTCTTACATTACAACTCAGAAGTGAACCTTGTATTAGAGCTTGGCAATAGTGAAGCCACAGCATAGTAACTTAGCAAGACCTTGTTTCAAAATAAAAAATAAAATAGGGCTGGAGGTGTAGCTCAGAGGTAGAATCTTCCTAGGTTTATTCCCCGGTACCACCATCACCACAAAAAAAAAAAAAAAAAATCAGCAATGGTAAGTATGTATTAGATTAAGAGAGAGAGAGAGAGAGAGAGAGAGAGAGAAACCCAGGGGTATGTATTCCACCTCTAAGCACACCCCTAGCCCTTTTTTGTTTGAAACAGGGTCTTGGTAGGTTGCTGAGAGTCTTGTTAAGTTGCTGAGGCAGGTCTTAAACCTACAATCCTTCTGTTTCCGCCTCCCAAGTACTGGGATTACAGGCATACGCCACCACACCTGGCTTAGACTAAATCTTAAACTGGCTCGATTATCTATCTACTACCTATCATACTTTTTACAAGCAGAAATTCTAAGGGTTAAGAGGAGGAGAAAAAAAGATATTCAGAAGGAAAAAGCAGAATAAGAACAACTACCATAACTCCTAATTACTGTCAATAACAAAAGTAGAACATCTAACTTAATTGGCCATTATCAAAAGCTGGGTGTGTTTGAAATCAGCTTCAGCAACTTAATGAGGCTCTCAGCAACTTAGTGAGACCCTGTTTCTACATAAAAAATAAAATAGGTCTGAGGGTGTAGCCTGGAAGTAGAAGACCCCTGGGTTTCATCTCCAGCACCACCAAAAAAAAAAAAAAAATTAGTGATTATCTTTTTATAATAATGTAAATATAAACCTAATTGCTGTTTATTCCCTAAAAAAATTATTAACAAATGAGCTTTTAGTCCTAATATACTCAAAGGAATATAAATATAATGTATACACAAAACCTCGGCTACTTTCATTTCCACAAAGAAAATGCCTTTGGGAGTTTGATAGGAGCCTCTGCCCACCCTTAGAAATTCCCAATTCAAAGTATCTGGAAACCAAACTCACATAACAGGCTGCTGTGCAGTCTCTTCCACATATGGAGTAAAACTGGGAAGCATAGGGGGTACGGCTGTCACAGAAGCTATATTGCCAGGAGGCTGGAGATGAAGAAGAAAACTAAAATTACCATAGTTTTACATTCTACCACAATATATGCAGACCCTGCCTAAATATACAGGAGGAATTAAGAAATGCTAAAAATATTCCTCTATTCTAAACCTGAAGTGTATTGTCATATTGGCAAATATGTTTAATCTGTGAGTCCTTACCCTGTATTCCAGTGGCGTGTCTATGTTCCAAGGGCCTGCGTGTAGCTCATTCTCTTTGGCCCTGGGGACAGGGGGTGCCATCCATGGCTGGACTGTAGGTTTAAACAACTCTGCTCTGGAAGTCTGATCAGCATTTTCATCAAAAACAGTAATTCTGCAATTACTTTGCATTTGTTGAGGAACTAAAGTTTGGAGTCCTCTGTTCTGACTTGGAGCTAGAAAAAAAAAAAACATTAAATTTCATGTAAATCTTTAATTATCAACTTAGAGCCAGATAAGGCATACCTATTCCTCCCTAAATCAAATACTTCCATTACTATTGAGGGGACAGGGTGAGTGCTGCAGATTGAACCCAGGGACATTCTACTTCCCAGTTATACCTCAGCCCTTTTTATTTTGAAACAACAGGGTCTTGCTAAGTTGCTGAGGCTGGCCTCAAACCTGCAATTCTCCTGCCTCAGCCTCTCAAGTACTGGGATTACGGGTATGTGCCACCATGCCTGGTCAAAAGGAGATTTTTAGAAGATAATTATTTCTAAAACCTTAATGAAGCCGGGTGTTGTGGTACATGCTTGTAATTCCAGTACTTGAAAGGCTGAGATAGAAGGATCTCAGGTTCACAGCCAGCCTCAGTAACTTAGTGAGGCCTTCCACAACTTAGTGAGACCGTTTCAAAATAAAAAATAAAATATAGAGCTAGGGGTGTAGCTTAGAGATAGAATGCCCCTGGATTCAATTCCCAGCACACAGACACAAAAAAATTAAATGAAACCTTAATGAATCAAATTAATAACTTTCTTATCCATTTTGTCCTTGTTATTTATTCTCTTCCTCCTTTTCCTTTCTTCCTACAACCTCCAATCTTTCCTTCATAAATTTTTAAAAAAGGATATTTTAGTGAGGTGCAGTGGCATATGCTTATAATCCCAGTTACTTGGGAGGCAGAAGGATCATAAGTGCAAGGCCAACTCTGCAACTTAGCAAGACCTTGTCTCAAAACAAAAAGGAAAAAGGGCTGGGATGTGGCTCAGTGACAAAGTGCCCCTGGGTTCAATCCTCAGTACTGAAAGAAAAAAAAAAAATCTGTTTCTGAGTCACCATTATATAATTATATCATTGTCTAGTTTTATCAGACACTAACTGAAGTCTTTATTTTTCAGCTTTAAGTTTTCTCTTAGTGGAAATATTACCAGAACTAGAGAACATAAAATCAGCTCAATTATTTCTTCTCTGTTGTAAGACTAGTTATTACTTTAAGCCTCATCATGATCTTGATGAAATATCACCAAGCACTATGTACCCCCATACCCTAATTCTTAGATCTCCAACCAACATTCTGATTATTAATAAATTGATAACAAGAAAGGGATAAGAAACTAAAAAACAGTCTGCTACATATATAATTGCTATAAAATTTAATGAAAGCTTATTATTCTTAGTACTTTCTGGTCAATTTTGCTGTGAACTCAAAAGTGTTCTAAAAAATAGTCATTGTTAATTAAAAAAGAAAAAAAAACCTCGTTGATTATCTTTGGGTGTACACACAGTATCCATTTCTGGCCTAAAAAGCTAAAGACAGGATTCTTAACCACATTTTATTATCATTCTGAGGATTTGGTGCATGAAAAGGTGCTATATTACTACTTATCTTCTTTCAACTAATGACTCTTACTCAGAAAATGATACCTCCTAAATATCAGGTCTTTCTTTCTTTCTTTTTTTTTTTGTGGAACTGGGGATGGAACCTGGGGGCATTCTACCTCCCAGCTATAGCCCCAGTCTTATTTTTTTATTCTTTATTTTGAAACAGGGTCTAAGTTGCAGAGGGCCTCACTAAGCAGCTGGGGCTGGCCACGAACCCAGATCCTCTGGTCTCAGCCTCCCAAATGCTGGGATTACAAGCGTGCACCACCACGCCCGGCCAGGTCTTTCTTAATACACAAAAATGTTGATACCTTTTGGTTTTATTGCACACTATATTAGCTCTCTTTTGACTTCCTTCTTTTTGCTACCTAGTACTCAGAAAACTAGGACAGTGTCCACATGTGTATTTAAGCATTATATTCTTACATAATTTGCCTACCACAAGAGAACAGGGTTTTCCAAAATAACATTTAACAAACTTACCCTTGAGAGCACCTCCTACACGGCTGATTGGAGCTCTTGCTGTCTTTTTCCCTTTGCTCTTTAGTTCAGCTAGTGTGCTTCGCTGTGGCACAGAAGATCCAAAAACCTCTTCCTCTTCTTCTTTCTCAAGTGCCAAAAAAGTCTGTCGTGACACTCGAGCTTGGAATTGTCTAAAGTAAGAGAATGGACAATCAATTTTTGGTTGACTTGACTCCTGCTTGACAGACTCAAAATTTCTAACTTGCTGAAACAAAGTAAAATAAACTGAGAAAGAAATATAGAAATATCCCAAAGAAAGTGCTTATTCTTTCAAGAATAAAGAGAGGGTGCCAAGTGTGGTGGTGCACCCACGGGAGGCTGAGACAGGAAGATCATAGGTTTCAAGCCAGTCTCAACAACTTAGTGAGGCCCTCAGCAACTTAGTGAGATCCTGTTTCCGAATAAAAAATATGAAAATAAGGATGGGGGCATAGCTCAGAGGTAGAATGCCTCTGAGTTCAATTCCCAGTACAACATACGTACGTGTACACACACACACACACACACACACACACACACACACACTTAGCAAATAAATTAATTTTAAAAATAAAAAATAAATAAAAGGGGTTGGGGGTATAGCTCAAAGGTAAAATGCCCCTTGGTTCAATCCCCAGTACCAAAAATAAATAAATAAATAAATACAATTACAGAATAGATGAAAGAGTAAATGAGCAGCCATGTACCTTTCACCTAGACCCACCAACCATTCATAACCCGCAACCTCTATTTAGCAGTGTCTCCTCTCCACACACACAGGTTTTTCTCACCCATATGAAATGAAGTTGCATACAACATGACATTTTACTTCAGTGTAGTTGGCAGAAGTTTGAAAATTAAACATCCTGTGTTCCTGTCAGTTTTAAGTATTAACAGAAAGGTTTTTAAAAAAATGAATAGATTGCAGGTGCCAACTAGGATGGAGTAAGCCCACTATCACCTTTCTTTCACACTGATTAGAATTAAGAACTCCAGACAACATACAAAAAAAAAAACACAAGTAACTGAGGACTCTGAAAAGTAAACAAAAGCAAGTGGACTGTGGAAAGGAGTCAAAACTTAAAGAAACAACCTACGCAGGGTTGCTTCCTGTTTTTTCCTTCTGTTTTCTCTTGTGGTTTTGCTGTTGCAATGGTGGTGTGGGAATCTAAAACTCCTAAAGAAATCCCATTTGCCTGGCTAGAGGAGTGGGAAAGGTGGATTATGGGGACCAAAATGTATAGATAGAAGACTGGAGAGGAATAAGCAAAAGACAGAGATTTCCTAACTGCACATAAAAACTCTGGGCTTATGCCCTAACTGTGCACACACAGAGAAGGCTTTGAGAACTGAACTATGATATAAACCATTGCCCAAGTCTCTCATTAACCCCTGAGCAGAACAGGAATGGGACAGACTCAAAGCATCCTAACAAATGTCTTAAGTTCTGAACTGACATTAGAACCACCACTGACATAGTGCAAGAAATAATTTTTTTTCTTTTTAATTGGTACTGGGAATTGAACCCCAGTACCGCAAAAAAAAAAAAAAAAAAAAAAAAAAAAAATATATATATATATATATATATATATATATATATACTCTAAATAAATGGAAAAGACAGATTCTTCAGGCTGAAGGGAAATGATACAGAGAGGAATGTGGATTTTTTGAAGGGAGCACTGGGGATTGAACCCAGGGGCACTCTACCTCTGAACTATACCCTCGGCACTATATTTTATTTTTTATTTTGAAACATGGTCTCATTAAGTTGCAGAGGGCCTCACTATGTAATCCTTCTGTTTTAGCCTCCCAAATACTGGGATTACAAGCATACACCACCATGCTTGGCTAGGAATGTGGATCTTTAAGAATAAAGAATGACAGCAGGGCATGGTGGCCCACGCTTATAATCCCAGTACTTAGAAGGCTGAGACAGGAGGATCACAGGTTCAAAGCCAGCCTTAGCTACTTAGTGAGGCCCTCTGCAACTTAGTGAGACTCTTTGGGTTCCAATAAAAACATAATAAAAAATAAAAAAAACTAGGCTAAGTCATGCTGAAATAACAAAATACAATATGAAATCTCACTGGCTTACAAGAATAAATGTCTATTTTTTTTCTTACATTAAAAAAAATTAAGTAAAAAAAAAAAAAAAAAAACCAAAAACTTTAAAAAGGGCTGGGGGTGTAGCTTGGATGTAGAGTACCCCTGGGTTCAATCCCCAGTACCACACAAAATTAACTATATATATATATATATATATATATATATATATATATATATATATACTTATTTATTTATTTCTGGTTTTATACATGAACTAAATATATATATGAATTAAATATATATATATCAGAACTGATGGGGCTGAAAGAAATAGACAAAAATCACAATTAAAGAGACTTCAAAACTCTCACTGATTGACAGAACAAGTATAGAGGAAATCAGCACAGATACAAAAGATCAGAACAGATCACAAATCAACTTGACCTAAATGACATTTACAGAACATTGTACTCCAAAACATCAGAATACACACAAATTTTTTAAGTGTATATGGAACATTCAATAAGATAGACCATATTCTGGGTGATGAACCAAACCATAACAAATTGAAGAACTGAAATCACACAAATTGTGTTTTCTGACCAGATGAAGTTAAATAAAAATCAATAACAAGGTGACATCTGAAAAAAATCCAAAAACTTTTCCTAATTAAATAACACACTCCTAAATAACCCATGGGTCAAAAGGATGACACAAGAGCAATTAGAAAACACTTAAACTAAATGAAAATGAAACTATAACATATCAAAACTTGCAAGATACAGCTAAAGCAATGTTTTGAAGTAAATTTAGAACATTAAATGTTTACATGAAAAACAGAGAAAGGTCTAGAATTGGTGATCTAAACTTTTTTTTTTTTTTTTTTTTTTGCAGTACTGGGGATGTAACCCAGGGGCATTCTACCTCCGAACTACACCCCCAGCCCTATTTTTTATTCTTTATTTTGAAACTGAGTCTCACTAAGTTACAGAGTGCCTCACTAGGTAGCTGAGGCTGGCCACGAACCGGGATCCTCCGGTCTCAGCCTCCCGAATGCTAGGATTACAAGCGTGCGCCACCACACCTGGCTCGGTGATCTAAACTTTTACCTTAAACTAGAAAAAGTTGTAGCAAGCAAACAGAAAGGAAATAAAGAGCAGAAATAAAATAATAGAAAATCAGTAAGAGAAAAATCAAGGAACCCAAAAGCTTGTTTCCTGAAACAAAATCAATAAAACTGATAAACTTCTAGGCAGAGAAAAAAAAAAAAAAAGAAGACGCAAATTACCTATATCAGGAATGAAAGAGGGTAGATCACATAACCTGCAGACATTTAAAGGATAACAAAGAAATATTATAAACAACTTTGTGTCCATAAACTCATAAACTTGGATGAAATGGACCAATTCCTTAAAAGATAAAATCTACTAAAGCTCACTGAAAGAAATCAAACCTAAATAAGTGGAGAAGTATACTAAGTTAATGTCAATCTTAATTAAAATCCCAGAAAATTGATTCTAAAATTATGGAGAGCTGGAGATATAGGTCAGTGGTATACAGCATGTGTGAGGCCCTGGGTTCAATTCCCAGCACCATTAAACAAAACAAAACAAAATAATCCCAACAAAAAAATTCATATAGCAAGTCTAAGGAACTAGAAGAGATACAGATAAGAACGAAGTTCTTTTTCCTTGATTACCATAAAGTAGTCTAGATAGTATGGTATACATTGATCAAGACACTTTAATAGAACAAAACAGTCACAGAACTAAACCTACAAAAACACAATAAAACTGATTTTTCACAAAGGTGCTAGTGGTTAGTCTTCTTAAAAAGGGCACTAGAAATGGACATTCACAGGTTAAAAAAAAAAGAGCCTTGCCGGGTGTGGTGGTGTGTGCTTTAATCCCAGTACTTGGAAGGCTGAGACAGGAGGATAACAGGTTCAAAGCCAGTCTCAACTACTTAGTGAGACCCTGTTTCAAAATAAAGAATAAAAAATAGGGTTGGAGGTGGAGCTTGGAGGTAGAATGCCTCTGGGTTTAATTCCTAGTACCACATAACACATACAAAAAAAACCCAAAACAAAAAAAGAGCCTTGCCAGGCATGCAGTGGCACACACCTGTAATCCCAGTATTTAGGAGGCTGAGACAGGAAGATCACAGGTTTGAGGCTAGCCTCAGCAATGTAGCTAGACCCTGTTTCAAAAATAAAAAGTGTGGGAGATGTTGCAGCTCAGAGGCAAAATGCCCCTGGGTTCAAGTCTCAGTTCCAAAAAAAATAATTCTTACAACTCAAAAGTATTTTGATGAGCCAGGCGTGGTGGCGCACGCTTGTAATCCCAGCATTTGGGAGGCTGAGACCTGAGGATCCGGGTTCTAGGCCAGCCTCAGCTACTTAGTGAGGCCCTGTTTCAAAATAAAGAATAAAATAGGACTGGGGATGTAGCTCCGAGGTAGAATGCCCCTGAGTTCAATTCCCAGTACCACACACAAAAAAAGTATTATGATAAGTCAAAAAGCCAGACTCAAAGGGCTACATACTATGTGACTCCATTTATATGACATTCTAGATAAAGCAAAAAGGGCTAGTGAACTGATAAGTGTTTTTCAGGGTTCAGGTTAAGAGTAGGTATTAATTACAAAGGGACAGCACAAGAGAATTATTTTAGGAGGTATAGAACTAGTCTGTGTCTTGATCGTGGTGACAGTTCATTCATTGTTGAAAACTCAAAACGGTATACCAAAGAATGGACTTTACTAAATGATAAATAAAAAGGTTAAAAATATTCTTTTAAAAAACCGAATAAAGCCAGGCTTGGTGGCACATGCCTGTAATCCCAGTACTTGGGAGGCTGAGACAGGATCACAGGTTCCAGGACAGCCTCAGCAAGTAACAAACAAACAAACAAAAACTGAATAGTAACTAAGTAAATTTAACTTGCCAATACATGAGAGAACATTTTATTCAAATGCAGAGATCATTTATTTCTTAGTTTAAACAAACTTTAAGACAAGCACTAGAGAAGCATTTACCGGTGTTGAGACTGCAGTTTTTCTAGTGGTTCAGCCTTTCGTTGAATCCCTTCCTGAAATACCGTATCTGCTTTCTTAAAGTTTTCTCTAGCTTCATATTCTTCAGCCCATGAGATATAAAACTGAGCAAGTGAAATGCCAATCCCTTGGTTGTGTAAATAACTGTACATATCCAAAGGTTCATTGCATAAACGCCCCTGTAGCAAAGAAAAAATGTCAAGAGTTGACCAGTCTTTCCACTTACTAAATGTCTGTTATATGCAAAAAAAAAAATCACTAGAAACGCTATCTGCAATTCTTATATTAAAGAAAATATATCAAGGAAGACCCCAGAAAAGAGATAAAAGTGAGAGATTAATTTGCAAGAAAAAGGGATGGAGATGAAAATCTTCAAAGGGGTAACAACTGAGCTTGGCCTTGAAGGACTTTCATCAGGTGTAGAAAGAGAAGGACATTCCAATCAGAGAAAATAGTATAAGCAAAGATAGAAAAGTATATAGGAGTAGAGACAAGATAGAGGAGTCTGGAGAAAAAGGCTGTGATAGGTCTTGAATATCAAGCTAATCAATTTTATCTTTACCTGATAGTGAATGTAAGTGTTTTCGTATGGGAGAGTAGCAAGGGAAAGAATGACTGGGTCAAATCTGCATTTAAGAAAGTACTTTGTGCCTGGAGAGATGGCCCAGGGCCAGGTAGTCCACACCTGTAATTCCAGTTACTAGGGATGCTGAAGAAGAATACCAAGCTCCAGGTCAGCCTGCACGTTAGTAAGACCCTATCTCAAAATAAAATAACAAGGGCTGGGGATGTATCTCAGTGGTAGAGTACTTGTGTGGCATGTATGAGGCCCTAGGTTCAATCCATAGTACCATTAAAAAAAGAGAGAGAAGAAGGGACTTTGTAAGACATGATACAATTCGAATAGCAAAAGAAGAAAAATAAACATCTCACACTATAAAGAGTTTGATATATTTTTTTCATTTTGACATATATCATTTTATAAGGTTTTGATCATCGTAAATTTATTTTTTAACTTAACATTGCATCATTTGTTTTCCCTTTTTTTACAACCCAAATTTTTATATGGCAAAAGTTCAGTATCATTGAACACATAAAATCAATATTTAGAGTAAACATTCATTCCCATTCAGAAGAAATACTAAGTCTACCTAATTTACATTTACTGTGCTTGACATCATATAGACACAATTTGTCATTCCACCAGACAATTCGAAAATAGTCTTTAAGTCAGAGGTCAAGCCTGCATTGCCATAAAAATAGAGAAATATTGTTGTAAGTCTTGGTGAACCCAGGGGCAGTCTACCTCCAAGATACACCTCCAGCCCTACTTTTTATTCTTTATTTTGAAACAGGGTCTCACTAAAGGGCCTCCCTAAGTAGCTGAAGGGCTGGCCGCAAACCTGCAATCCTCCTGTCTCAGCCTCCCAAATACTGGGATTACAAGTGTGTGCCACCACACCTGGCCATGTCTAACTGTTACTAACCACCTAAGCCTAGGTTAAGTCCTCCTTGTATGTGTTCCCACAGAAACCAGTACTTTCCCTTTGTTACACTTAGAATGAATGGCTTCAAATCTGAACCACAAAAGCAGAAAACAATACTATCTACTATATATATATCAGTCCCTAGCCAGGGTCTACTACAACGAATGTTGAATAAATGAAATGCTCCATTTATATCTTTGACAAAAACAATTAGTATTCCATAACTTAATTTTGCAGTATTTCAGTAAATGGGTCTTCTTGCTTATTCTAATTAGTGATGTTCTCTCATATGTGATGCCATTTTAAGAAAAGTCATAATTTTATTTTATTTATCTATTATTTATTTATTTATTTAATTTTTAGGACTGGGGATTGAATCCAGGGGCATTCTATCTCCAAGTTCCACCTCCAGCCCTATTTTTTATTCTTTATTTTGAAACAGGGTCTCACTAAGTTGCAGAGGGCCTCACTAAATAGCTGAGGCTGGCCGAGAACCTGGATTACAAACGTGTGCCACCATGCCTGGCTGAAAAGTTATAATTTTAAATGCGCTATCAGTATAACATCCATTCCTTGTTGGGCATGGTGGATCATAGGTGTGAGGACAGCCTCAGAAATTTAGCAAGACCCTCAACAACTTAGTGAGACTGTTCCAAAATAAAAAATAAGCCAGGCGTGGTGGTGCACACTTGTAATCCCAGTACTTGGGAGGCTGAGATAGGAGGATTACAGATTTGAGGACTGCCTCAGCAAGTAGACTCTCATCAACCTAGCAAGACCTCGTTTCAAAATAAAAATAAAATCAGACTGGGTATATAGCTTGGAGGTAGAATGCCTCTGAGTTCAATCCTCAGTACCAAAAAATAAAAATAAAAAGGACAGAGGGTATAGCTCAGAGGTAGAATGCCCCTGGGTTCTATCCTCAGTACCAAAAATAGATAAAAAGATCTATTCCTTAATACCTGTCACTACATAAATAAAGCTTAACACTAATTTCACTTCTGCGGCTTTGTGAATAGCTCTGGTGCTCTTACACTTGGGATAGCCGGAAAAGATCAGATTATTCATTGTGCTGAATGAGGTCACTGAAGAGATAACATAGAAAACAGGACTACAAGGCCCAGTGTGGTGCTGTACACTTGTCATCCCAGTACTTGGGAGGCTGAGACAGAAAGATTACAGGTTCATGGACAGCCTCAGCAACTTGGTGAGGCCATCCGCAACTTAGTGAGACCCTGTTTCCAAATAAAAAATAAAATAGGGCTGGAAGTGTAGTTCGGAGGTAGAATGTCCCCGGGTTCTATTCCCAGTACCACACACACACACACACACACACACAAAGACTACATAGTTAGATGAATAGATTCAAATGTTAACTAAATCTTTTTTTTAGTAACCTCTAAATAGTCCAACTAAAGAAATTCACATCTTTAACTAAAAATACTGACTTTCTAGGAACAAATTTTTTCTTAGCTATATTATAGGAATTGCTTATAAAATAACTTACTGGAGAAATCTTTCTACAAAGCAAAGGAAAGGAATAGTGTGAAGAATTCATCTGTTACTCCTCTTGACCATTGCACAGTGAAAAAAAAGGCAAAATAGCTTAATAAGTGCCCTGTCATGCAAATACAAAGTTCAGGTCATTGCTGATCACTCTACGGCTAATGATTTGAATTTAATGATTGTCTAGATTTTGCGGATTATCTATGGTAAAGGGGCCAGTTTTAGAGAAAGAGAGAGAGAGTGTGTGTGTGTGTGTGTTTAAAGGATTTCATTACCCTGTGGACTGATACTTTTGCAAAATATAATAAAAGTCACTAATAACAAACAATGCACTTAGATATCCTATCAATGTCAAATTGTTACCAAAGGAGCCGGGCGTGGTGGCGCAC
>PVLC010042626.1:0-12873 GCA_004027655.1 Graphiurus murinus | reverse complement strand
TGCCTCACTAGGTAGCTGAGGCTGGCCGCGAACCCAGATCCTCTGGTCTCAGCCTCCCGAATGCTGGGATTACAAGCGTGCGCCACCACGCCCGGCTTATACAAGTACTTTCTAAATGTTTTCTAATTTGCAATGTCAGGGTCTTACACAACACTCTGAAGTTTAATTTCTGCATTTTCTACATTTGCTGATGTTGCAGACTGGAAAGGTTGTTGTTCCTAGTCTGTTAACTTAAGGAAGGACAGATACATCCAAGTAGACATGGAATATAAACCTTGGCTTGCCAAGAGAGTGTCAAAGGAAAAAGTGTTAATCATCATACAGAGAAGAAAAATGCAGCTACTAATTTAAAAATAAATTGCTGAAAGTCCAAACATGGGCTGGCATGAAAGTATAGCTTCCCTGAGAACCTTAGACAAAAGAGAAATTCATGCTCACTTGTGGGTTATTTTTTATGGGACCTCTCACTGACTTTGCATAAGAAATACTGAGGACAGGGAAGGAGACTGAAAAAAGTCTACTTTGGTGGCATAAACCCAGAGAGGAGAACAGCCATTGTAAGGAAAGCACAAAGTGTAAATCAAATCCTTCTCTTTTATGTAAGAAAAGCCTTATATATCTGAGGAAGAGACCAGAGAATAGGTGAAAATCCACCGGGGTAGGAGGAAGAGTAAAGTAAAGACTAGTATTCTAGTATTCCCTTGAGAAGCGGGGAGAGAGAAAGAGAGAGAGAGAGAGAGAGAGAGAGAGAGAGAGAGAGAGAGAGAGAGAGAGAGAGAGAGTCAGTCCTGCACCCAGGATCCTAAACTACTACAATTAAAGGTCTATTCTATCTGGGAAAGGGGCAGTGGAATCTACCAAAGATATAAGTCAGGACAGGATTTGTCATGACAAATGTGGCAGTAGAAGAGGAATGCTTAATTAGACTCATCAGTGGACTTGACACAGCCAAGGGAAGAATCAGGGAACTTAAACATAAGTCAATATAAATCCCAGGATGAAATATAAACAGAAAACAGAGTGGGAAAAAGAACAGCCTGGAACGTGGTATTCAGGAGCTATGGGACCATATCAAACAATCTAACTTTGGTATAATTGAAAGAATGAAGAGGAGGAAGAAAAAGAAGAGGAGGAGAAAAAAAGAAAAAGGGGCAAAAGAAATATTTGAAGAGATAATGATGGAGAGTTTCCAAAGAATAATAAAGATATCAATCCACAGATCTAAGGATCTAAGAGCTGTCCAAGCAGGATGGATAACAATTAAATCCCATGTCAACACATCATAATACATCTGCTGAAAATAAAAGTGTGAAACAAATCTCTAAATGGCCTTTACTGGTCAAGCTTTTCCACTTTCTTGCTCATAATCAAGAATAACTGTAGAATGGGCTAAGATTGGAACATCTTGAGGTAAGTAGGGACTATCTTGAATAGCCTGGGCTCCGTCTCACCTCTCCAAGAACATGTTGTTCTACAACAAGTTAGCTCAGTGATCATATTGCCTCCAGGTGTAAACCCATGGGCAGAGTGTGCCTGAGCTGCCCATGAGCTGTGGTGTGTGACATGAGGGCATGTACAGGTGCGATTCCATCCATCCTGAGCAGGTTTCCCGAAGACTGGCTCATCATGAACTCCCTTTTGTGCTTTTGTGGTCTCTCGATGCTGTCCTGAGAGTAGTAAAGTTATTTTGCTTAGCTTGTTGTGGGAGTGGATTCACACAGTGCACAGTATTGTCTAGGGATTCAGAGTCTTAACTCTGGGATTGATACAGTGTGTGGTGAAACTGCTTCGCCATGAAGAAGGGCTTGCAGGTAAGAAAGATACATTATAGAAAAAAGAAGATATGGATTACAGTGGTCTTCTCATTGGAAGTAATATGTTAGAAATTAAAAGAATGATAACTTCAAAGTATTAAAAATACTGTCAACCTCTGATATCGTACCAGTGTAAGTATTTTTCAAAAATAAAACTCTAGATGAAGAAGGAGAAACCTTAGATGAGCAAAGAAGGCGACCTTACTCAAGGTGATGGAGAGGGAGAGGGGAACGCCCTAGTGCACGTGATGCACATTCACAAGCATATCAAAGTCAATCACTAAGCTGAACATGAGAAGGAGGGAGGGGGAGGGAATGGGATGGGAATTGGGGAAGGGTTAACTGAGACCTGTGTGCATGTATGTCCTACCAGCTTGTACCTCACTGAGATGTATGATTACAATGCACCAATAAAAAATAAATAACAACAACCACACACACACACACACACACACACACACACAAATAAAAGTAAAATAGCCGGTGTGGTGGCATGCGCCTGTAATCCCAGCACTTGGAAAGATGAGACAGGAAGATTGCAGGTTCAAGGCCTCAGTAGCTTAGGGAGACCTTCAGCAACTTAGTGAGACCTTGTTTTGAAATTAAAAAAAAAAAATACAATCGGACTGGTAGTGTGGCTGAGAGGTAGAATGCTCTGGGTTCAATCCCAGTAACCCCCCCCCCCCTTCCCACAGCAAAACTGTTTTGCTATAGTTTTATCTATTGGAGAACAATTTGGCTGGCTATAAGATTCTGGTTTATACCTTCTTAATTTTCTTGAGGCTGATGCTATTCTATTGCCTGGCTTGTGCACTGCTTTTTTTTTAAATGATTAGATACCACTAAAATTCTATTCTGTGAGCTATTTCATCATTCTGCTGAGAGTTCCTGAGTATTTTTTATCTTAAATATTTCCCTCACTATGATGTATAATTGCAGTGCACTAATAAAATTATAAAATGTATAATAGTCTTAGAATATGTTTTAGGGTTGATTGTTTCATGTCATTTCTTTTCTTTCACCTAGTGGATTCTTTCAATGTGTAGGTTCAGGGACTTAAAATTTCTGGAATATATTTTTGTATATTTTGTATTTTTGTATGTAGTTTTAAATGTTGGTTCCATTTTATTGGTTTTTCTTTCTTCTTATCTTCTTTTTTTTTTGTGTGTTACTAAGGGGTTGAATCTGAGGGCATTCTACCTCCAAGCTACACTGCCAGCTATATTTTATTCTTTATTTTGAATAGGGTCTCACTAAGTTGCTGAGGGTCATGCTAAGGTGCTAAAGCTGTCCTCAAACCCATAATCCTCCTGTCTCAGCCTCCCAAATATTGGGATTACAGGCACATGTCACTGCACCTGGCTGCTTTTCTCTTTTCAGGAACATCACTTACATATATGTTAGACAGCCTAGATCTTGATAATTTCTACCGCTTTCTCTTTGACTCTTTTTACTTCTTTTAATTTTCATTTTACTTTGACTGATTGATTGCTTCACTTTTATTATATTTGAATTTGGGTATTCTCCCCTTAGTATTTGAATCCTCATTATCCATATGATTTATCTTTCAATTCTATTTTCCTGACTTTAACCAACTCTCAATCTCTTCTTAATTTTTGAAATTCACTTCTGTTCTTCATTTTTGAAATTCTAACTGAAAGTTTTATTTTTATGTAAATTCTTGTTTGAGCATATGCATATTTCCTTTGTTTTTGAGTACTGTGTTGCTCATTTCTTCAGCTGTGTGGTTGTGTTTTCAGGAAGAACTTCCATAATTTTTTTAAGCCGAAATGTTATCATTCACATGTTCAATTTTTTCCATGAGACCTTCATTTGGATACGTTTTTTCCTGTATTCCTATGGACATGGATTTGATTTAATTCATTTAACATTTTGAAAGGGTGATACAGCTCCTGCTCCTCTCTGTATTGTAGGCAGGAAGAAGAAGGAAGGCAGAAAGGAGAAGGATGAGAGGCAGGTGATTTTCTGGACACTCAGTAAAGTTTGAACCTGCTAATTCCTCAAAAGGCTAAGGAAACACCATATGAACCAACTATACTACTCCTCAGTATCTTGCCAGAAGAATTAAAGTCAGAATACCATAGTAATACATGCATACCCATGTATAGAAGCACAACTCAGACAAATTATGGAACTAATTTGGTGTTCATCAACAGATGAATGGATTATGAAACTAATGGATTTTTACTCAGCCATAAAGAAGAACAAAAGTTATGTCATTTGCAGAAAAATGGATGGAGCCGGAGAATATATTATGCTAAGTCAGATCAGCCAGAACTCAGAAAGTCAAGGGTTATTTGCTTTCTCTCATACTCGGGAGCTAGAGAGAAAATGGGAAACAACAGGACTTCAGATAAACGTGGAGAGGGGCCAGTAGAATAGTTGAGGGGAGTGGGGGAAGAAAGTGAGGAAGAGAAAAGACTGAGGAAGGAAACAGTTGAAATAATGGTATGTCCATATGTGAAGGCATCATGACCAATCTTACTAACATGTCTGGGGCGGGGAGGTGGGGTGGCAGGAGTTCCCTTTCCTCATGGGTACAAAAGCTGTTCCACATGACATTGCAGTATCTCCCTCCAAATTGGAATCTATTCCTCAATGTGTAATTAAAGTCACAGAATGACGGGGCTCAGGAATTCATGGGACTATTAGCGTTGATGCTTTTTGCAGTTTGCAATCGCTAGAAATGGATCAGCGAGAGGAAATGGCGGGGGCATGGCCCCAGGATGGACAAGCCCTGCGGGAGTTAAGCCTATTTTTCCTTCTGAAGTCTGCATAGCGTAGTCTCCACATCTGGAGTTTAAATTTATGTTTCTGGGAGTCACAAACTCCTCTGCTTCTTATATTCTCGAGGGGATTCTGTGAATCTTTAGGAACAATGCATATGATTTTTTTTTTGGTACTGGGGATTGAACCCAGGGGCATTCTACCACTGAGCTACACCCCCAGCCATATTTTATTTTTTAGTTTGTAATAGGGTCTCACTAAGTTGCTGAGAGCCTTCCTAAGTTGCTGAGGCTGGATGTGAACCTGAGATCCTCCTGTCTCAGCCTCCCTAGTACTGGGATTATAGGTGTGTGCCACCATGCCAGAATTAAAAAAGACAAATTTTTAATATACATATTATAGATACTTAAAAAACAGTTGCAAACTACCAATAATTAAAAAAAGAATTCAGAGTACTTTTTAAGTATGATTCCTAGAGATAAACGCAGATAATGTTTAGAATGTATTGCATGTGTATAAATACATCTTCGCTTTTGGTCTTCAGCACTGTCATTTCCCTGGTCCCATTTAAGTCCCAACATTCTTTGGAGGCGTCTAGACAGGACTGCTACCTATGAACTTGACTATTGGGCAACCTTGCATAAATAGGTCTGCTCCTCTTGGGCTTAGAATTCCAACTGTAAAATGGAAGTAATAATATTGTGTTAGTCAGGACTCTTTGTGGCATACAGTATATTTCAGTTGTATTATATCCCATGTGTTTATAAAATTAATGTAATTTATCATGCACCTCAGAAGTCCAGAGGCAAGGCAGGCTCTAGGTGAGGCTGACACAGTGGCTCCCATGTTCCCATCCATCTAGTGGATGTTGAGAGGAAACAAAACCGAGCTCTCGGGAAGAAAAACTGCTTTGTAGGAGTGAGACGGATATTAGCAATGATGACTTCAAACTAGCACAAAATAGGTGCCTAGTGAATGGCGGCTACTGCTGGGGTCCTTGTGGGGACAGTTGCAACATGGTGCTAGTTAGGCTTCCTTACCTCCTTCTGGTGAAGGCCACTGTTGTATGAAAAATAACTGAGTATGTCCTGGAGGACCTCATAATGCCCTGGCTAGCTGCTACTTTTATTCTGCTTTGCTATGTGAACTGGACGGAGACTGACTGCTGTGTTGAAGCCTCCTGCTGGAGTCTTACGGAGCTCTCTTGCACTCAGCTGGCCGTCACTGAGCAAGAGTGGAGGCCACCTGTGTTCAGCCCGTTGTAGCTGAACTAAAAGGCATGCCTCACCCCCCTCACCTCACTTCTATTTTGCACTGGCTGGATTGCATGTGAACTCCCCAGCCTTGGTTGGTTGAATGACAGTCATCATCACCATCACCATCACCATCATTATCACTTATGGGACACAAGTAATCTTTTGTGTGTGTGTGTGTGTGTGTACTGAGGATTGAATCTTGTACCTTTGTTACAACTCCAGCCCTTTTTATTTTTAATTTAAATTTATTTTGAAACAGGGCCTTGCTAGATTGCTGAAAGCCTTGTTATGTTGCTGAGGCTATCCTCAAACCTGAGATCCTCCTGTCTCAGCCTCCCAAGTATTGGGGTTACAGGTGTTCACCACTATGCCTGGTGCCTCAAGTAATCTTAAAGTATAGAACACTAGAGCAAGATCAGACTTGAAAGATGACCTAGCCCAATCTTGCCCCTTTATGCCCATAGAACTGCAAACTACAGAAATGAGGGACTTGCTTGGTCACCCAGCTGGCAGCCCTGCCTCTGGACCAGCCTCATATTCCCATGGTAACATAGAAAATCAATGGGAAAACTCCTCTCCCCATGGCCCTTCTCTCAGCACATACCTACTGGATGTTTGGAACTTCTCAAAGGTCTCTAACTAATTAACTGGAACACATTTTGAAATTCACCCTAGTGCACAGTTTCTTGGCAAAGCTTCAAATAAGAAACAAAAAAAATTCCAAGGGGAATTTGGTCTCCTGATAACAGCTTGTGGCCCAATTTATTTTAAAGGGTTCAAGCATCTTGGTATTAAAAAAAAATTCTTGGTCTTCTAGTGAGAGAGTGGATTTTCTAAACAAAACAAGGTTATTTGTTTTTCTATTTCTAAATAATTGATCCAAAGGTTATTCATGGAACTAATTTCCTAAATCCTTTCCTTTGGGTGAGGTTGTTCTTTTTTTTTTTTTTTTTTTTTTAAGTACCGAGTGTTGAACCAAGGGGTATTCTACTTCTGAGCTACACCCTCAGCCCTACTTTATTTTATATTTTGAAAAAGGGTTTCACTAAGTTATGGAGACTGACTTTGAACCTGCAATCCTTCTGTGTCAGCTTCCCAAGTACTGAAATTACAGGAGTGCATCACTGTGTCCAGCTGAGGTTGTTCATTTTTATAAAGGAGCAGAGGATCCAGGGAATTTTGTTGTGCAAAAGCAAGACTTACTTGTTTATTGACAATAATAATCAAAACCACTAGAAAGGAGGCCTGTTGTCATAAACAGCACTTATTTGTATCTCAGAATTCTGATCAACAACTGGCTATGCGACTTTGAGGAGTCAATTAAACTTGGTTATTACTTACTATTAACTCTCTGGTTATTACTTAGTATTGTCATCTGTAAACAAAATAGATTAAATTAAGGCTCTCTGCAATCCTTTCTTTGCTTTCACCTGGTGCCTTAGCTGAGATGAAGTAGTTTATCCCACCAGGTGCCTTTGATGCAGATATAGAGCTTGGTGGAGGAGTGTCATTCAGAAAAGAGCCTCCCTTGTTCCAGGCTGCTCCCCTTCAATGTCCCCAGCCCTGGAGATCTGCCTAAATGACCAGATCTTGCAGTAGAGAGAGAAGATTATCCAGAGCCCGAGGAGAGGAGCCTTGATAGTCAGCTCTTTGTTGTAAGGCTACAATCTGAGGAAGGTAGGTTATCCCTGTCCAGAAGGACTTCCCAAGTTGACTGTACGAGGCTCCAGATGGCTGTGTGATCTGGTTGTGAGTCACAGTCTCTCTTTTAGACTCGTTGTCTGACTCGGTAGTTCTGGACAGCAAGCATCCTCAATTCCTTTCCAGCATCCACTTTCTGGGATCCCATGCAGTACCGCTTGGCCCACAGAGAGCATTGGGATCCAGAAGGGCTTTGTGTTGTGACTCTGAGCTCATGGCATCAGGTCTTTCAGACTCTCTCACTTACTATTTTGTCTTTGTCTAATTTCTCTCCCTGGGGCTTTATGTCCGAGAATAGCATTTTACCTAGCACCTATCTAGACCATAATTCACCTATCTAGGCTTTTGTGTGTAGTCCACGGATTATCTTGTAATTGGTGACGTGGGGTGAGGGTTTTATTTAGGGAAGTGTTGGAGGGAAGAGGAGGCAATCTATTACCAATCGTCTTTCTCTTAGGCAAGAGAGCCAGAGAAAGTAGAGGGAAATGTAAATAAATATCGGGACATCTGAGTTAGTAATAGCTACTGTTTATTGAGAGCTTATTATTTGTTAGACAGTTAACTCTGTTAAGTGCTTTACATATCTCACCTTGCATCTAATTCTTGCAACAGCCATGTCGAACAGGAATTGTTACTCAATTTGAAAAATCCATCCATGAGGCCGCATGATGTGTGGGTGGGAGAGCTGCTCACCCTTTGACCAATCAGACCAATCAGGCCGTTGTTTTGATTTCCTTTTAGAGATCTATGAGTCTGGAGCTATCCCATGTACTAAAAGACAGTTCACTTGCCCTCCTGGGAGTCATCCCTACTGTCACAATGATCCCATGAAATTATCTGATCTGACTTTATTAAATTTCCCCAGTACAATAAAAAAAAACAAAAAACAAAAAAACTTCATGTGGTCCATCAAAGTAACATTCTCAACATAAGGGCTCAAATATGGTGTGAGTGTGTGTGAATGTGTATGAGTGTGTATATGTGTGTGTGAGAGAGAGGTTTGGCATTTTAAGTGAGACTTGGAAGGCCTGGTAAAGTACTGGAGAGGTTTCGAAGGGTCAGGTGGAGGAATTTGAGTCGGTTTGCCTGGGTCAAATAGTGGTTCCATTCCTAGTCTTCTGAGAAATCTCCACACTGATCTCCATAGCAGCTGTACTAACTTGCAGTTCCACCAGCAGTGTACAAAGGTTCCTATTTCCCCGCATCCTGGCCAGCATTTATTACTGTTTGTGTTCTTGATGATTGCCATTTGAATATCCAAGCAACTCGCTCAGGGTTTTCACCTCTCAGCAGGTTTTCAGTTTGTATATTTCTTCAGATTTTTGCTAGGAAAGAAATTGGGGGAGCTGGGCGTGGTGGCGCACGCTTGTAATCCCAGCATTCGGGAGGCTGAGACCGGGGGATCCGGGTTCGCGGCCAGCCTCAGCTACCTAGTGAGGCACTCCGCAACTTAGTGAGAGTCGGTTTCAAAATAAAGAATAAAAAAAAATAGGGCTGGGGGTATAGCTCGGAGGTAGAATGCCCCTGAGTTCAATCCCCAGTACTGCAAAAAAAAAAAAAAAAAAAAGAAAGAAATTGGGGGAGTGTTGACTATCTACGTTTAGGGTGGAAGCACAGTGAAAGGAGGAAAAAAATAAGGGGAATAAGAGATGCCTTAAAGTAGAGAGAATCTCCAGGGCATTTTTTCCCTCATCTTGTAAATGTGCTGCTTAATGGCCTGAAGCTGCAAGCTTCCTTGGGGTGAAGGCACCTTCCATTCTCTTTTCCTACATCTTGAGTTGTCTCGGTACATGGTAAGTGCTTAACACAACCTTTGATTCAGAAAATTGCATTAAAAGAAACCCTCACCTTGAGCTGATGAGAAAGATTTCCAGTGTGGGGCAAACTAGAAGACAGAAACAAGCGAAGTGTGGATGTGTGTATATTATATTGGAGCTCTTGTTTGATAGTGAGTCCTATCCTGAAAGATTTCCAGTGTCCACTTAGCTACCAGGTACTAACATTTTCTCAAAATGTAAAAAGAGTCATGAAGCTGTGGGATTGGGCAAAACAACAGAGCCTGACAGAAGTCAGAACTTCTCTCATTGTAACTGTGTTGACTTTGTCACAGGAGTCTTCTCTGAGATCCATCTTTGCTAACTGGAACCCATGGCCCGTACAAATAATGTGACTGAGTTGATCTTCAGGGGCCTTTTCCAGGATCCCGAGGTGCAGAGAGTGTGCTTTGTGGTGTTTCTTCCCGTGTACCTGGCCACGGTGGTGGGCAACGGCCTCATCGTCCTCACGGTCAGCGTTAGTAAGAGTCTGCGTACCCCCATGTACTTCTTCCTCAGCTACCTGTCCTTCGTGGAGATTAGTTATTCTTCTACTGTCGTCCCTAAATTCATAACTGACTTACTGTCCAAGGTCAAAACCATGTCGATGAAAGGCTGTCTGGCTCAGATATTCTTTTTCCATTTCTTTGCGGTGGCGGAGATCCTCCTGCTGGTGGTGATGGCCTACGACCGCTACGTGGCCATCTGCAAGCCTCTCCACTACATGAACATCATGAGTCGCCAGCTGTGTCACATGCTGGTGGCTGGTTCCTGGCTGGGGGGCTTTTTGCACTCCATCATTCAGATTATCATCACCATCCCGTTGCCCTTCTGTGGTCCCAACGTGATTGACCACTACTTCTGTGATCTCCACCCGTTATTCAAGCTTGCCTGCACCGACACCTTTGTGGAGGGGGTTATCGTCATGGCCAACAGCGGACTAATCTCTATCTTCTCCCTCCTCATCTTAATGTCCTCCTATGTTGTCATCCTGGCTCACCTGCGGAACCATTCTGCAGAGGGGAGGCGCAAGGCCCTCTCCACCTGCGCCTCTCACATCACGGCGGTCGTCTTGTTCTTCATACCTGCCAGCTTCATCTACATGCGGCCCTCGTCCACCTTCACCGGGGACAAACTGGTGGCTGTGTTCTACACGGTCATCACCCCCATGCTGAACCCCATCATCTACACACTCAGAAATGCAGAGGTGAAAACTGCCATGCGGAAGCTGTGGGCCAAAAAGGAGAGCTTGGGGATGGGAAAGTGACTAAAAGATGCATGTCTGATTATTGTGTGCTTTTGGACTGGATTTTTATTTTAGTGGGATTTTTAAAAATGGCAGCAACAAATATAAGGACTTGATGTAAGTGCTGCTGTGGTTCCCTCAGGACCGAGGTCAGCTATTCCTACTGAATCTTATGGAGCTTGAATGGCTGCATGATCTTCAGTAATATCATGGGGTTTGGGTAATTAGAAGGCTCAAACCAAGTGCAAATGCAAAGGACAGCATGTTGACAAATGCTTTGTAGTTTAAAATCACTTTCTTCCCTCCCTTCTTCCTTTCTTCTGTAGGCAATCTTACGCACCGATGGGGTACAGTGTGATATTTCAGTATATTTATAAAATGTGGAGTGATCAGATCAGGATAACGCGTTTGTATTGTTACTATGTGGGAAGCCCACCTGTGGGTTCTTGGGTTCTTTTCCTCGCTCAGTATAGAAATAAAGAGTTAGAACTCAGTTGCAAAGCTAAGAAGTTTATTGCAAAAGTGAAAGTAAGAAGCACCACACACCTGAGAGAGGAATATGGTGGACTGTCCCAAGAGAGACACTGGCACCCTCTGGATCTTCAGGGTTTATATCTAAGTCCTATTTCCTTATCTCATGAGAGCTGGCAGCTAGAGCTGGCCGGGGCCATCATAGCAGGGTATGTCTTCGTCGATAACTGGGTGAGAGGATGCATGATATTTATCAATCCCCCTTTAAGTCTCAGCATTTATAACCTTTTAGGTCACAGTGTCTCCATGTAGCTTATCTTTGTTGCTATGGTAACAGCCTGCTAACAGGGCAGCTGGTCTGCAGCAGGACATAACAGGGATGAAATCATCTACCGGTAACCGGGTCAGTATCACCTCATACATTTGTCATGTCTTTGTGCTGGGGACATTCAAAATCCTCCCCATTAGCTGTCATGAAATATTCACCTACCATACTGTGGTGTAGAACATCAGGAGTTATTCCTTGTACCCCTGTACAGGGAACATTTTGACAAATATTTTGTAGGTTGAAATCACTTCTTTACTTTCCTTTCTTCTTTTTTCCTTCCTCCTGTCCTGTAGTTTCCTCCCTCCCACTTCCTTTTCTTCTTTATCCCCTTTTTATTTAACATCTTTCATGATAACAATTGATATTTCATTAAGAAAGGAAACCAACCAGAGGAGTAATCAGGGGATATTTGGGTATGAGAATCCCAATATGATTCTTCTCTTCCAATGTGGATGACTGTGCCTTTGAATTTTTCTATTCTTCTGGTTGTCTCTTGGCATCTACTACCGTAGACCATCTGATCATGATCAACAGAAAAGTCCCAGGAGCAGTTTCAGTTCTTACAACATGTTGGCACAAGAGATAATCTTTGAAAGCTCTTATAATGTTCATCACTGATAAATGAAAATAATTTCAAAGTGACATAAATTCTTCCTACAAATAGGGAATGATGAGGTAAAATCTATTCATGAAAAGGAAGTCAGTTTTAGCTTTATCCAGATGTAAACATCACAGGGAGTTATACAATGCCTGTCGTCCAAAACTTTTGTGCCTCTTATTTTAAGTGCCATGTTCACTTACTGCCTATTAGTTTCCTTGTTGAATAGAGACGATAGATTATGGATCTGTGCTGTTTCACCTTTCAGAATCTCCAAGTCACCCCACTCCCACACCTTGTTGTGAACAATTTGGAGAATATTGTAAAATTGGCCCCTCTTGACTGGAATCACAGAGTTTAGCTGAGTTTTTGGGCATCCATTCACTTTTTCTTAAGATTAGTTGAAATAATACAGGTGACTCACCAGCAGAGGGACAGAGCATCCTGGCTGTTATCCTGGCTTTGAAAACTTCCTTTTCTCCTGTAGACACGAGCTGAATGTGTAGGTGAACAATGGTTATAAGGGCACCAGGAAATCTTCTTTATTTTTCTTGGAGTCTTCCTTAATCATGTCCATGATTGGACATCACTAATTCCCAAGAATATGCTGCTTGTTCTTCCTGGAATGACTTTACCTCCTTTTTCCATATGCACAATCCTATATATCTCTAAGATCTGGGTTAAATCAGTTCCCTTATAAGGCCTTGTCAGACCTAAATTCTTTTTGGGTAGAATTGCATCTCATTTACATGGTCATTTTACATTGATATATCATTGTCCTATCACTTTGATTATAATAATTATTATTTTTGATTATAATTATTTTGTATGTATTTCTCGCTGGGACTCTTTCATTTATACTTCTACTCTCTTTCCCCTATAATCCCCTTCTCCTGC
>PVLC010042625.1:0-12870 GCA_004027655.1 Graphiurus murinus | reverse complement strand
ACCATCTCCTGACCTTCCAGGGTACTTCCTATCATCTTCAGAAAATATATCTGACTCCATTTATTTCTAGAAAAGTCAAAAAATTCTTTTCCTTTTGAGTCAAGTAGAAGAAAATTAGAATTCCTGTAGTCCTTTTTCATTAAGTATGTAACTTTAGTACAAGCTTAAGAACCAGGATTTCTTTGTTGTTGTTGTTGTTGTTATAATAGATTGTAAGTGATCTGTATTTTCCAGAGACACCATATATTTTGCATATTTATTTTGTGTATAACTACCAGCTGTATATACCTCTCCACAATTCCCAAAGAGTGTGAAGACTACCAACTAAATGATTTTAGTCCCAGTAAACCCCTTTGGACTTCTTGCTTTTAAATTAGAAGAAAATAAATTTGTGTTGTCTTTAGCCACTTCATTTGTGATGTTTTGTTATGGCAGCCTTAGCATACAAGTCATATCAATAAAAGTTAACATATATTGACCATTTGATCTCTTAAAACTGTGCTAAATATTCCTGTGGAACCCTTGAGCAAACTACAAGTCAGACTGTGGATGGGGAGAAAGAAGACATGTTTAAGAAATATTTATGAGATATAATTCATACAACTTGATGATCAAATGACTGTGAGGATCAAGGAAAAAAGAAAAGATAAGAATGGCACCTGGGTTAATGGCTTAGTTGACTGGCTATATGGCTGCAGAATTAAGTGAGATAGGCAACTATATGGGGAAAGGAACTGTTTGTAGATAGAATATAATGGATTTAGAACCTATATGTATTCAGTTTCGGATGCCTATAGTGGATATAGGCCCTGATTTTTTATTATGTGGGTCTGTCACTAAGGAGAGGAGAATGCAGATAAAAATAAATAAGGAGAAATGGGGATTTGTAGTCATACCCCCATTTACTTTTTCCTTTGTTGTCCCTAAGCAAACACTGAAAGGCTGAAATTTATTATATAACTTTATTATTATATTAGACAATTGATTTCCCTGCTTCCTTTTGAAAAAGAATTAAGGCAACAGTACAGGCCGTAGTTAAATGTGTTTTGATGGGAGAGAATTACTCATACTAACTCTTATGACTTGAATGTTTATCCCCTCCCAAACACTTGGTGAAATTTACTTGCCATTGTTAAAGTGTGGGGGGATATGACCTTCAAGAGTGTTTGTGGATCACTGGACTAATGTTGTTCTCATGGAAGTGGGGCTGTAACTTTAAGTGTGTGAATTTTCCTTTTTTTCTCTGTCTCCCTCCCCCTGTATTTGCCTCTGTGATACCTTCCACCATGTGTGACATAGCAAGAGGAACTTTGACAGATGATTGACTTGACCTTGAACACCCCAGCCTCCAGAACTGTGAGAAATAAATTTCTGTTATTTATACATTACCCATCCTGTAGTATTCTACTATAGCAACTCAAAATGGACTGAAACATAACCCTGTTAGGAAAAAACCAATATAGTCCCTCTATTTACCATGAAGATATACAGATTTCATGGTAGAAGAATGCTACATTTTAAGAATTTCAACACAAGCAGGTTTGTTGAGACATGTGCTGGAAGAATTTCATTCATGTGCCATATCTGAGTATTTTTAAATATAGCATCAAAAATATATTATTTATAACTTGAGTTTTGTGATTTCAGCATTTGGCTGTTCTGGGGTGGCAGTAGCGTATGCTGGTCTGGGCTATAAGAGAATGAACCAAGTGAAGAAAAGAGAAAGTTCATTCCTCTGCTAATGAATTCTTTCCACATACTGGTGAGATTCACAAAAAAAGTCTCAGTGGGTCTAAGTGCATTTGTAAGAAGCTACAGTTATCCTATAGTTTTAATAAGTAGAATTGGAAATGACTAAATAGAAAATCTCAAATCTTCTACTCATGCAGAAATCTCTGCTAAACTTTTCAAGAAAGGATGTTAATAAATGATCATATATCTGCATTTGACTTTCTTTTGTCCTCATACATAGCATTTGAGAATAGTCCAAAGTCTTCTAATTGATTTATTTGCCTGGTGTTATACATTGCATGTATATATCTCAAAAGATGTGTGTCTGATTCTTTTAAGCTGTTCATGAAAGCTTCTCCAAAATAGACTATTGTCCTTGGCCACAAAGCAAGCACTAGCAAATTAAAAAATATGACATAATTCCTTGCATCTTTTAAGACCATAATGGAATGAGAATAGAAATCAACAATTTGAAGACCAAGAGAATTTAAATAAATATATGGAGATTGAATGATATTCTTCTTAGTGAGGACTGGATAATAGAAGAAATAAGGAAGAAATAAAAAAATTCCTAGGAGCAAATGAAAACAGAGGCACAATATATCAAAATCTCTGGGAGATTTTGAGGCAGTATTAATAGGAAAATTTGTAGCATTGAGTACTCACATAAAAACAGAAAATTATCAAATAAGCAACACAAAGCCCTTGAAAAGTAGGAAAAGCCTACTCCTAAAGTCAGTAGAAGATAGGAAGTCATTAAAATCAGAGCAGAAATCAATAAGTAGACAACAACAAAATACAAAAGATCAACAAAACTAAAAAATAAACAAAATAAACCCTTAGCCAAGCTAAGAAAAGAAAGAGAGAATCAAGCCAAATTACTAAAATAAGACATGGTGATATCATCACAGACAGCATGGAAATCCAGAAGATCAGAAACTAATTTGAAAAACTATACTCCAACAAAATGGAAAGCCTAGAAGAAATCAACAAATTTCTAAACACATACAATTTTCCTAAATTGAAATGAGAATATAGAAATTTTAAGTCGATCAATATCAAGCAAAGAGAGTGAAACAGCAATAGTCTATCACCAAAGAAAAGGCCATGTAAAGATGGATTCCCAGTCAAATTTTATAAAACCTTTATAGAAGATCTAATCCCAATACTGCTCAAAATTTTCCATGAAATAGAAAGAGGATTCTCCTAAACATGTTCTATGAAGCCAGTATCACATTAATACCAAAACTGAATAAAGAAAGCTCAAGAAAAGAAAGTTATAGATTATTGTCATTGATTAACTTAGATGCAAAACTTCTCAACAGAATACTAGCAACACATATTCAAAACTACACTAAGAAAATTATACAACATGACCAAGTTCCGTTCATTCTAGGGATGCAAGCTTGGTTCAACATACAAAAAAAAAAAAAATCCATGTAATTCACCACATAAACAGAACTAAACAAAAATCACATGATCATTTCAATAGACACTGAAAAAGCATTCAACACAATCTAACACCCATTCATGCTACAAAATATTGCAGAGAATCACAATAGAAGGAATTTACCTTGACCTCATAGAGACAATATATAATAAACTCACAGCCAACATCATATTGAATGGGGAAAAACTGTGGGAATTCCCTTCAGAACCAGGGACAAGACAAAGATGCCCACTATCACCATTCCTTTTCAATACTTGAGAGTCTACCCAGAGCAATAAGGCAAGAGAAGAAAATCCAAGGAATACAAATAGGAACAGAAGAACTGAAAGTTTCTCTATTTGAATATGACATGATTCTATACTTAGAATGATCAAAAAATTGAACCAAAAAATTTTAGAACTGATTAACAAATTCAGCAAAGTGTCTGGATACAAAAATCAATCTAAAAAATAAAATCAAAAGCTTTTTTATATGCCAGCCACGAATCCATTGAAAAGGAAATCAGAAAACAATTTCATTCACAATAACCTAAAAAAGAATAAAATATCTAGGAATAAATTTAACCAAGGAGATAAATGACCCCTACAGTAAAACTATAAACACTAAAGAAATAAACTGAAGAATCTCTTAGGAGATAGAAGGATCTCCCATGTTCTTGGATAGGCAGATTATCATCAAAATATCCATCCTACCAAAAGTAATCTACAGATTCAATGCAATTTCTATTAAAATACCAGGTTATTCTTCACAGATCTAGTCCTTAAATTAATATGGAACAACAAAAGACCTAGAATAGTCAAAATGCTTCCCAGCAATAAGAACCATGCAGGGGGCATCACAATACTTGACTTCAAAGTATAGTACAGAGCCATAAGAAATTTAAAAACAAACAACAACAACAACAACAACAAAACCCATGAGCTGGGTGTGGTGGCTTGTGGGGAAAGATCCCCAGAGAGAAGGCAGTAGCCCTGCCCGACAGAAAGGAAAAAAAGGCATCAAAGATGGCGCAGAAGGGAAGTGGTGAGGGCGGAGACCTAAGAGTGTTTACCAGAGACCAGAATTGGACAAGGGATGTCTTCTCAGCGTGATCAAGACATTGATAGGTCCCTGGTAGTGTGATCAGCGTGTAATCAGCTTTTGGACTGGGGCATGACCAAGATGACATTTACCCTGATTGGCCCTGCAAGAAGACACTCTTCTCGCTCTGCTTTATATAATTCTTTGCCCCTCGTGTAATAAATGGATGAGTCCTCTGATGCTCAGTCCCCGCCATGTGTTCATTGCCGTGCAACCTTCCTTTTCCGTGGGGAACCCCCTTTTGGGTGTAGATGCTCCAGGGAGATCAGGGTAGGGTCCCCCTTCATCAGGAGGACTCCACAGTGGCTTGTAATCCTAGTACTTGGAAGGCTGAGACTGGAGGATCCAAGTTTGCGGCCAGCCTCAGCTACTTAGTGAGGTGCTCCACAACTTAGTGAGACCCTGTTTCAAAATAAAGAATAAAAAATATGACTGGGGGTGTAGCTTGGAGGTAGAATGCCCCTGGGTTCAATCCCCAGTACTTCCAAAAGGGGGGGGCACAAACCACAAACCAATGGAGCAGAATACAAGATTCAGAAATTCAGAAACAAATCCACACACTTAACAGCCAATTGATTTTGGTAGAAAAAAAAAAGATATCCTTTTTAACAAATGGTGTTTCCAAAATTGGTTATCTATATGTAAAAAAATGGAAATAAATCCCACCTTCTCACTCTGCACTATAGTCAACTCAAGATGGATTGAAGACCTGGAAGTTAGACCAGAGACTTTACAGTTACTTGAAGAGGGCAGAGGACCAATCCTCTGACATTTAGGCACTGGTAAAAACTTCCTCAATAACACACCAAAAGAACAAGTAATTAAAACAAGGATTAATACCGGGGATTGCATTAAACTAAAGAGCTTCTGTGCAACAAAGGAAACTTAAGAACCTTAAGAGAGAGCTGACAGAATAGGGGAAGATCTTTGTCAACTTCTCCTCTGATAGAGGACTAATATCTAGAATATATAAAGAACTTAAGAAACTTACTGCCAGAAACAAACAAACAAATAACCCAATCAAAAATGGGCAGGTAGCACATTAAAAAAAATAATGGGGAGGTGAACTAAACAGACACTTCACAAAGAAGAAATACAAATGGCAAATAAATACATAAAAATGTTCAACATCATTAGCAATCAGAGAAATACAAATCAAAACTACTCTGAGATTTGACCTATCTTTAACTAGAATGAAACTCATTAAAAACAAAATTATAACAAATATTGGAGAGGATGTGGAGAAATACGAACACTAATACACTGTTGGTGGGATTGCAAATTAGTGCAGCCACTTTGGAATACAGCGTGGAGGATCCTCAGAAAAAAGGAAATGAACCTACCACATGACCCAGCTATACCACTACTGAGTGCCCCTAAAAATTGAAACCAGACTATCATAGTAATGCACATATATCTATGTTTATAGCAGCACACTTCATTGCTGCCAAAGTAGTTGCCAGGGTAGGTGTCAATAAAAAGATGAACGGATTACAAAATTATGGAATATTCACACAATGGAGTTCTACTTAACCCTAAAGAACAAAATTATATCATTTTCAAGGAAATGGATGGAACTGGAGAATATTATGCTAAGTAAGATTAGTCAGTCACAAAAAGTGAAAAGTCAGACATTTTACCTCATATGTAGCATCTAGGGAGAGATTGGGACAAAGAAGAATTCTAGATGAAGAAGAAGAAACCTTAGTGGAGTGAAGGAAAGGACCTAACTGAGGGAGGCGGAAGGGAGAAGACGATTCAAAGAGGGACACACTTCAATGGACGTGATTTGTATACACAAATTTATCAATGCCAATCACGTTGTTGGGCACAGGGAAGCGAGGAGAGGAAGGGAATGAGGTGGGAACTGGGGAAGGGCTCACCAAATGCTGTGTGCATATAAGGCTCTATCTCTCTGAACTTCATTATGATGTATGATTACACTTCACCAATAAAATAAAATAAAATAAAATAATGTGTGTCTGTATGTGTGTGGAAATCTTATTTGGAAGTGGAGTCTTTGCATATGTTATCAAGATGGGTTAATTAGAGGACATCCTGATCCAATGACTTCTTAAGAGGAGGAAAGTGTCTCCTCCTCACTCATGGTGACTGCAGAAGGAACTTCTAAATAGGGCCATCTCTTCATATTGAGGTGTCTAAAGATAGTCTGAAGTCTGGTTCTGAGTCTTTACCTGTTCTAATACTTTTGTTCTATCTCACTCTCCTCTCCTCAAACATTAATCTTTTTATAGATGATGCCACAGTAATTCTCTTTGCCCCTTCTGATTTCTCTCCAGTGTAGGCTGTCTTAGTTATACTATTTTCTCCCTAATCCTCATTCAACAAAATAATAATGTCCACCTAGACATAAACTTCCCAACCTGGAGTAAAATCCCTGAGCTTCAAAGACAGGACATCAAGAAACAAATACTGTGCAGCCAGTTCTATCAAATATAGAACAGGCAAAAGGATAACACATAGAATTTCACCAATATACCCCCAGTATACTGGCAGCAAGCACTGGACGAAGAGACATATATCCTCATAAACTGGAAGAACATCTGAAAAGATAAGTGTTTTAGACAGCATGTCCAGTATTAACAAAACATCCAAATTGAAGATGTATCACCTTCCTGAACAGTAAATAAATTCTGTCCAGCTCTCAAGGGCCTCGAGGAGGAAACCAGGCAAAGCAGATTCTGAAATATCCCAGTGATACCAGATAATATACCCATTTAAGGAGGAAGTGAAGGCTGAGGTTAATAATAAGAAGCAGACAATTAAAAACTAATTCATACTTATTTACAAGTCTCTAAGACCCCTGAAGATATGGGGGAAAGTCCACTAAAAGCATAACTAATCCTCACAGCCTCATAACAACAAAACCCACTGAAACAGGGGTGCAGTGGATGCCAAATGGAGAATTCAAAATTTTAATATTCAATATGATCAGTAACCTCGAAAAGGAAATCAGAAAGAACATTGAGAAAATTAAAACTATGTCCATAAAGAAGTAACAGAAAATCTGAACACATTGAAAGAGTCAATAAACAATTCAATTGAAGCTATCACTAATAGAATAGACAACATGGAAAACAAGGTTTCAGCCATAGAAGATAATATATTCAAAACTTAAAATATAATCATGAATTTAGTAAAACTGGTAACGGAAGAATCAAAATATCCGAGAGCTTTTAAAAAACCAAACCTAAGAGTAATTGGCATTGAAGAAAGCATAGAAGCCCAAACAAAAGTAATTAAGAATATCTTCAGAGACATGATATCAGAAAATTTCCCAAATGAAGACATCCAAGTTTCTTTTGTATCTAGAAACTCAATCAGACAAGATCAAAGAAAAACATCCCCACACCACATTATAAGGAAAATATGAAACAGTGAGACTAAAGAGATAATCCTAAAAGAGTTAAGAGCAAAAAACCAGCTAATACTCATAGGTAAAACACTAAGAATTACTCAACATTTTTCAACCCAAGTACTGAAAGCCAGGGAGGCATTCAGTAATGCACTTCAAGCTCTTAGAGAAAACAACTTCCAACCAAGACTACTATATCCCGCAAAGCTATCCTTCAAAATTGATGGAGAAATAAAAACCTTCCAAGATAAACAGAAATTAAAAGAATTCATAATGATCAAATCAGCACTTAAGAAATGAACCAAAAAGAGGAAATAAAAAACAAAACAAAGAAGGAGCAAATACCACCAGTTGAATAGCAAAAGTTAAAAAAACTTTAATAAAAAACTTTATTCAAAATGACAGGAAACAAAAACTATCTCTGCATAATAACACCAAAAATCAGTGGTCTCATCTCCCTAGTTAAAAGACATTGTCTAGCAAATTGGATGAAAATGCACAATCCTACTATAGTCAGAGAAATTCATAAACTGAAGGTTAAAGGATGAACAAAAACCTTCCACGCAAACAAAGACAGAAGACAGGCAGGGGGTGGCTACCCTCATCTCTGACACAGTGGACTTCAAGCCAAAACTTGTCAAAAGAGGCAAAGATGGACACTTCTTTCTGATAAAAGGAACTATTAAAATGAAGACATAACCATATCTGGTATTTATGTTCCTAATATTAGTGCACCAGCCTTCAACTCTTCTTGACTTGAAGACCTAGATAGACCTCAATACAATAATCCTAGGAAACTTCAATACACCTCTTACACCTTTAGATCAGTCATCCAAACAAAATATTAGAAAAGATAGCTCATACCTAAAGAACACTATAAACCTGACATTTTCACAATATTCCACCTCCAAACAGCTGAATACACATTCTTCTCAGCTTCCCATGGAAGCTTCTCCAAAAATAGATCATAAAACAAGCACTAGCAAGTTCAAAAAAATCAATATAATTCCTTGCATCCTCTCGGATCATAATGGACTAAAAGTAGAGATTAACAACAAGAAGATCCAGAGAAACTACACAAATACACAGAGATTGAATGATACATTATTAAATGAAGACTGGACCAAAGAATAAATAAGGAGAGAAATTAAAAATTCCTAGAAACAAATGAAAATAAAGATACAACATATCAAAATCTATGGGACACCCTGAAGGTGATGTTCAGAGGAAAATTTATAGCATTAAGCACTCACATAAGAAAAGCAGAAAGACTTGGAATAAATAATCCAATGTTCACCTGAAAGCCCTGGAAAAGCAGGAACAAACTCTCACCAATGCTAGCAGAAGGCAGGAAATAATCAAAATCAGAGCAGAAATTAATGAAATAGAAAATTAAAAAAATGCAGGAGATCAACAAATCAAAAAGCTGGTTTTTGAAAGGATTAATAAAATTGACAAACCCTTAGCTAATCTAACAAAAAGAGAGAACAGACCAAATCTCAAGGATAAGAAATGAAGATGGAGATATCACCGCAGACAATGTGAAAATCCAAAATATTATTAGAAACTACTTTGAAAACTTATCCTCCAATAAAATAGACAACTCAAACAAATTCTTAGATACCTGAAACTTACCTAAACTGGTTCAATGAGGATAGAGAAAACTTAAATAAACCAATATGAAGCAAAGAAATCAAAACAGCAATAAAGGCTTTCCCATCAAAGATGAGTCCGGGCCCATATGGATTCCTAACTGAATTCTACAAGATCTTCATAGAAGAACTAACTCCAATATTCCTCAAATTATTCCATGAAATAGAAAAAAAAAAGAAAACTACCAAATTCATTTTATGAAGCCAGCATAACTTTAACTCCTAAACCAAATAAAGTTACCCCAAGAAAAGAAAATTACAGACCAATATCATTGATCAACATCGATGCAAAAATTCTCAACAAAATATTAGCAACTTGCATTCAGAACTACCTCAATGAAATAGTTTATCTGACCAAGTAGGCTTCATCCCAGGAGTGCAAGACTGGTTCAACATTCACAAATCAATAAATGTAATTCACTATATTAATAGAGCTAAGAACAAAACTCATATGATTATATCAATAGATGCAGAAAAAGCATTTGACAAAATCCAACACCTTTTCATGATAAAAATGTTGAGGAAATTAGGAATAGAAGGCACCTACCTTGACATCATGAAGGCTATATACAACAAACCCAAAGCCAACAACATTATGAATTGGGAAAAATTGACAGAATTTCCCTTAAGATCAGGAACAAGACAAGGATGCCCACTATCACCACTCTTATTCAACATAATACTCGAAACTTTAACCTCAGCAATAATACAGAAGAAAGGAATCAAAGAAACACAAATAGGAAAGAAGACTTCTAGAGGTAATAAATAGTTTCAGCAAAATAGCAGGATAGAAAATCAACCTACAAAAATCATTATCATTCCTTTATATCAATCAGGAATCAACTGAAAAAGAAATGCAGAAAACCATTCCACTCACAATAATTTCAAAAAAGATAAAATATTTATGAATACAATTAACCAAGGAGGTGAAAGAACTTTATAATGAAAATTATAAATCACTAAAGAAAGAAACTGAAGATTTTAGAAGATGGAAAGACCATCCATGCTCTTGGATATGCACAATAAGTATAATAAAAATGACCAACCTACCAAAAGCTGTCTATACATTCAATGGAATCCCTAACAAAATACCATCATCAATTTTCACAGACCTAGAGAAATCAATTATAAAGTTCATATGGAAAAATAAAATACCAGAGTAGCCAAAGCAATTCTCAGTAATAAGACCCATGATGGAGGCATCACAACATCAGACTTCAAACTGTACTACAGCAGACACATAGACCAATGGAACAGAATAGAAGACTCAGAAGCAAAGTCCCATATCTATAACCTATTGATCTTTGATAAAGGTTCCAAAGACACATACTATTGAAAGGACAGTCTTTTCAACAAATGCTATTGGGAAAACTGGACATCTGTGTGTAGAAAAATGTAACTAAACCCTAACCTCTTATCCTGCACAAAATTCAATTCAAGATGTCCCAAAGACCTAGAAATTAGAGCAAAAACTTCAAAACTGCTAGAATAAGGCATCAGACCAACACTCCAACATATAGTTTCAGGTAGAAATTCTGTAATAAGACCCTGAATGATCAGGAAATTAAAATAAGAATTAATGACTAGGATAGAATTAAATTTAAAAGTTTCCATACAGCAAAGAAAACCATCAAGGTTCTACAGAAAGAGCCTACAAAATGGAAGATCTTCACCACCTACTCAGATGAAAGTGTAATATCGAGACTATATAAAGAGCTTAAAAAGCTCAACACTAAAACACACACACACACACACACATACACACACACAGTTAAAAAACAACTGAATAGACACTTTTCAAAAGAAGAAATATAAATGGCCAAGTATTTATGAAAAAAAAATGTTCATCTTCTTTAGCAATCAGGTAAATGCAAATCAAAACTACATTGAGATCCTATCTCACTCAAATTAGGATAGAAATAATCATCAACATAAATAATAATAAATACTGACAAGGATGTGGGGAAATAGGAACCCTATTAAACTGTTAGTGGGACTTCAAACTAGTACAGCCACTTTGGGAATCAGTGTGGAGATTTTTCAGAAGATTGGAAATGAAACTGCCATATGACCCAGAAATACCATTCCTAGGCATGTTCCCAAAAGAAATTAAATAAAAATATTATAATCAGACCTGAATATCTATATTAATAGCAGCACAATTTATAATACCGAACTATGGAATCAGTCTAGAAACCCATCAATGGATGAATGGGTCACAAAACTCTGGTATATATACACCATGGAAGTTTACTCAGCCATAAAGAAGAACAAAATTACATCACTTGCAGGAAAATGGATGGAACCTGAGAATATTATACTAAATGTGTACACCCAGTCCCAGTGAACTAGTAGGTATATGTTCTCTCCTATATGTGGAAGCTGAGTAAGGGTAACGTCAGATAGAAGAGCAGACTCCAGGGGACTGAATAATGGTGACTAGGGAAAGAAGGAGGGGAGACAAAGTCATAAAGAATGCATAGCAGAAATAATGCCATGAATGTATACAAAATTGCCAGTTCCAATCTCAAAGACTTGCAGAGTGAAGGTTGGGAGGGGTACCTGGTGGGGAGGGCAGCAAGAGTTGTGTGCATGTATTTTTCTAACACTCTGCACCCTAATATGATGTAAAATTTCAATGAACCCAATAAAAAATTTAAAAAGAGGAAGAAAATGCCATGTAAAGACAGAAACACACAGAAAGAATGCCATGTGATCACAGAGCAGAGATTATAATAATACAGCAGCAAGTTCTTACACCAAGGACTGATGGTCACCACCAGAAGCTAGGGAGAAACAAGGAAGATTTCACAGAGGTTTTCAAACTCCCTTGGCTTACTGCTCTCTTTTCAGTGCCTTCTCCTAGAAATATAACTTGTTTAATCTAATAAACAGAAAGATACAATGACAAATTCATGTTCTTTTACATATCTATATTTCATTCTATCACCCCCATGGGGGTGGTATTACCCACTATGGGAACCTATGTGAAGGAACACAGCCCTGTTATCACTTTGATTTTGGGCTTCTGACATCCATAACTGTAAGAGAATAATTTTCTATTTTTGAAAGGCCCTAGTTTGTATCTCTTTGTTATGGCAGTCCTAGGAAACTGTTATACCACATGAAGAAGGGACTGTCATCCCACAAATAAGCAGAAGACCAAGATGTGGGCTGTTATAAGGATTTCCTAAAATATTTTACTACTCTATTCTTCTTAGTTCTTGGGGGAAATGGATACAGTATTCCTTAAGGCATTGTAAGATCTTGTATTAGACCATTATCCAAGACAGCACCATGAAAGGCTGGCATTTATTTTTCCTGGAAATGGCCTTGAATTATTAAAATAATGATATTGGGTGTAATACTGACTCATGTCCAAAGATTTTGGCAAGAATGTTTGTAGTCTAAGAGCTTGGAGCCTACCATCCAAAGGTTTAATCAGTAATTAGAACTTTGTTGTTGAATTTCCTCAATTTCCTACTATAAGGGTTTTTCATTTTACATTAATTTTTTATGTAGTGTCAGATATGATTGTTCCTTTTCAGTGTATCAAATTAAACATCCCCAATTCATCTAAT
>PVLC010042624.1:0-12870 GCA_004027655.1 Graphiurus murinus | reverse complement strand
TGCGCTGTGTGACTGGGGTGTGGGGGCTCGGGCCTGCGCTGTGTGACTGAGGTGTGGGGGGCTCGGGCCTATGTTGTGTGTGATTGGGGTGTGGAGGGCAGTGGACATGGAGCTGCCGCCTGGCTGACGGCTCTCCCTTCTCCCTGAAGTTGGCGTGGAGCAGTGATTGAGCCTGAGCAGGGCACTGAACTCTCTTCGAGAAGAACAGAAGCCGCTACCAAGCCTATCTCGCTGAAACAGAAAAGGCCAGGTAAGGCTCCACCGGCCTGCTCACCTGGCCTGTGCTCAGGCTAGGGCTGGCGCTCTGCCCGACCCCACGCCTTGCCCCTCGGCGTCCACTCCAGCCCAGTTCCTCAGCTCTGTGTGCTTCGGACAGCGCTGGTGACAGCCTGTGGCTTCTCGATGGCCCTGGCCCCTGTCTGAGTACTTAGCAGCAGGAGCGGGAGCTGTTTGAGAGGTTCGATTTGCTGCTCTGTGCCTGGGCCGGGTTCGCACTGGGATGGGTGGTGACCCCCCTTAGCGGGTCAGGCAGCCGCATGGGTCACTGGAGTCTTAGCCCCGTCCATTGAGGGCCTCGGGTACTGGCCTGTGCTCAGCTCTCTGCAGGCCTGCCCCTCCGCTCTCACCCGCTCTTATGGGTAAGAGATGCCTTGGTGGTTTTATTCTACAGACAGGAAAACAGGCTTGGGTCGGTCACTGCCAGGGCCCATGCATGGGCTTCTGTGCCGGTGCCTTCAAGTGCAGGAGGACAAGGCGCCCGTGAGCTAGAACTCAGAGCAGCCCGAGGCGTGGCAGGGGCACAGAGGAGTGGGCAGGCCCCGCTCTGGCCTCAGGAGGAGCCTCCCGTCCTGGGGGGGGGCACTCTCCATGTCTCACCCACACGGGAGGCCCTTGTACTTGGCGCCCTCTTGAGAGGAAAAGCTCTCCATGGAGGTGAGGTTGCCGGGGAAGGTTGCTGCACTGGCCCAGGCCTGTTGGAGGTGTCGGAGTGGGTCTGACTGAGGACCTGCCCGCCCGGCGCAGTCTCCGCCCAGCAGCGGCTCACATCTCCACGTCCACACTGCACACTGCCAAGCCCACGCCCGGCCTGTCTGCTGCTTCAAAGGATTTTGTTCTGTGTCTTCCCAGGGCGGGGCTGCCCCCGTCCTTGGACAGAGAGCCCTGTGCCCAAAGGGACACTGGTGCTCAGGCCCTGCAGCGGGCTGGGTGCCGCTGCTTCCCGCGTGGCCTCTGGAGTCCTCGCCCCTTCTGTCTGTTCCTACCCAGATCCACTGACGGGCTCTGCCTGGATGGATTCTATCTGCCCTCGCAGCAGGACACGTCCCCACAGCCCATGTTCACTCTCCTCTTCTAGTGGCCCCGAATAATCGCCAGAAGGGGGTCATTGAGGCCTTTCTCCATGCGTGGAAGGGATACTGCAAGTTCGCTTGGGGCCACGATGAGCTGAAGCCCGTGTCCAAGTCCTTCAGCGAGTGGTTTGGCCTGGGCCTCACCCTGATCGATGCCTTGGACACCATGTGGATCCTGGGTCTGAGGAAAGGTAACGGCTCACTTCCAGAGCCCGTGCGTCACACCGGCCGCAGCAGTGTGGGAGGGCTGCGTGTGGTGTAAACACTTCCGTCCCTGTCCTGCCGTTCCTGGGGGAGGAGTGGACGTGCTTGTCGAGGTCAGGGCCTTTTCTTGTGTCCGGCCACCCAGGGCCCACAGAACATCTGTCCTCGCCTCCTGGAGCTGCCCAGCAGCATCTGCTGTCTGCTCTGCTGCAGTGGGGGCTGGCAGCGGGGAGGGACCTGAGCTCAGCCGGGAGACCGTGTGTGCAGTCATCCTGAGGTTGACGGTCTGAAGCAAGCCGCTCACGGGGTCCTTGTGTCACAGCCCTTGGGGGGACACCTGTGCAGCCCTGGTCCCGTCTGCAGGACGAGCCGCTCACGGGGTCCTTGTGTCACAGCCCTTGGGGGGACACCTGTGCAGCCCTGGTCCCGTCTGCGGGACGAGCCGCTCATGGGGTCCTTGTGTCACAGCCCTTGGGGGGATACCTGTGCAGCCCTGGTCCCGTCTGCGGGACGAGCCGCTCTGGGTTTACCCCCCATGAGGAGGACCCGAAGCTCAGCGGGAGGAGGACTTGCTCCAGAAGGCGTCCAGTGCTCTGCTCTGTCAGGGAGGATTGCACACTTGTGGATCTGGTCCCACAACCTTCACTCTTACATGTCACAGAATTTAAAGAAGCCAGGAAGTGGGTGTCAGAGAAGTTAGACTTCAAGAAAGACGTGGAAGTCAACCTGTTCGAGAGCACCATCCGCATCCTGGGGGGGCTTCTGAGCGCCTACCACCTGTCAGGGGATAGCCTCTTCTTGAACAAAGCTGTGAGTACCTCCCAGCACCAGGCCGCACCAGGCGGGGGTCTCTGGAGCTGCTGGCTCCTGTGAGGGTGCCGCAACGTGGCATGAGCTGGCGGGGGGCCTTTCTCCCCATGGCTCCTTGCGGGAGAGATCTCAGCGCTGCCCGCCCGCCTGCAGCTTGTTTCTGCTGCTGTGTGTTGGCATGCTAGAGCCACCAAGCTGTCGCTCTCCACTTGGATGGAAACGGGTGACATGTCAGAGTCTGAAATGTGGATGAGGCTGTCTGTGACCTGGAGCGTTGATTCTCTGCTCTGCTCTCACGCCAGAAAGATTTTGGAGAGCGACTGATGCCTGCCTTCACGACTCCCTCCAAGATCCCGTACTCTGACGTGAATATCGGCACGGGGATCGCCCACCCTCCCCGCTGGACCTCAGATAGCACGGTGTCTGAGGTGACGAGCATTCAGCTGGAGTTCCGAGAGCTCTCTCGTCTCACGGGGATCCCCAAGTTCCAGGTGGGGGCGCTTATGGGGGTTATCTGTCTTCTCTCTCGTGTGTGTGGGGGGGTGGGGGGGTTACTGGGGATGGAACCCAGGTGCCTTCCACCTCTGGGCTACTCTCCCAGACCTATTTTATTTTTTATTTGGAAACAAAGTCTCACTAGGTTGCTGAGAGCCTCACTAAGTTGCTGAGGCTGGCCGTGAACCTGGGCTCCTCCTGTCTCGGCCACACCCGGCTCAGTCCTAACGGCCTTTAAGTGTGTCATTTGTATCAGTACATCACGATGCTGTGTGACCCTCGCTGCCGCCCGTCTCCACATGTCTTCACCCCTATTAACCAGAAGCGCTGGCAGCCTGGGCAGCCCCTGTGCTGTGTGAGAGCCCCTGCCTGCGAGCGCGGGAGCGGCAGCTGTCCTTTGGTAACTGGTGTGTCCCGCGGCTCCACCGCTGCTGCGGCCCACAGGGTCCTTCCTCCCGCGGCCGTGCTGCCCCTGTGCCCGCGGGCCGCCTCTTGCTGTACTTCCTCCCGTCGCTCTTCGCTTGGCTTGCTTCCCGGCGTCAGCTTGTTAATGATGCCGCGGCGAGCGTGGAGGTACAGGTTCCCTGCTCACGCGCAGTTCTTGGGCTTCCCTGGAGCTGGTTCCTGGGTCAGATGGTAGTTGCGTGTTATTTTTGGAGAGCCACCACTGTGTCCCCTGTGCTCACTGTTCAGCCTTCAAGCCAGCATCGCGCAGGGCTCCACTTGCTCCACGTCCTCACCGTCCTCACCACCACACTGGGGATTGAACCAGGGGCACGCTACCTCCGGGCTATACCCCAGCCCTGTTTTATTTTTATTTGGAAACAGAGTCTTGCTAGGTTGATGAGCATCTCACTACTTGCTGAGGCTGTCCTCCAATCTGCAGTCCTCCTGTCTCAGCCTCCCAAATACTGGGATTACAAGTGTGTGCCACCACATCCGGCTTTCTGTTCATTTTTATAGACGCAACGTAGCCCAGAGGCATTCTACCTCCAAGCTAAACTCGCAGCCCATTTTTATATTTTATTTTGAAACAACCTGTGCTCCTCCTGTCTCAGTCTCCCAAGTCCTGGGATTACAGGCGTGTGCCCCACCTCTGGCTTGTCAAATACTTTGTGTCAACTGAGCTGATCATGTGGTTCCCCTTCATTCTGTTAGTGCGGGGTTGTATGGTGACCCGTCCTTGTGTTCTAGAGCAGATCCCCCGGTCATGGTGCATCGTTTGGTTAACAGCAGCCAGCGTAACGCTGAGGGCTCACCGCTGAGGGCCTCTTGCCAGCGTTCATCAGTTGGTGTAGTTTTCTTTCTTGTGATGTTTTTGCGGCTTCGGCACAAGGATAAGGCTGGCTCATGGGGTGTGTTAGGAGGTGCGCTGTCTTGTTCAGTCTGCGAGGCTTGAGGAGGACTGCCCGCAGTGAGCCCGCTGTCCTGTGCTGCAGAACGCCGTGGAGGAGGTGACGCGGCACGTGCACACTCTTTCTGGGAAGAAGGACGGGCTGGTGCCCATGTTCATCAACACGCAGAGCGGCCTCTTCACCCACCTGGGCATGTTCACCTTGGGAGCCAGGGCAGACAGCTACTACGAGTACCTGCTGAAGCAGTGGATCCAGGGCGGGAAGAAGGAGGCACAGTAAGCCTATTTCTGCCGTCTTTGACACGGGTCCTGGCTCCTGGCGAGCCCGGTGGGGCAGGAGCGCAGGGCTCGGGCTGTTGGCTCAGGCGAGGCCAGGCCTGCAGTCCTGGGGGTGGGTTGAGCTCAGCGATGTGCCTCCTCCACGCAGCCGAGGCCAGTGCAGAGCGGCTGATGTGCTGGTGTCCGCAGGTTGCTGAATGACTACGTTGAGGCTATCAATGGCGTGAAGACACACCTGCTGCGGCGTTCAGAGCCCAAGAAGCTCGCCTTCATTGGGGAGCTCACCCACGGCCGCTTCAATGCCAAGATGGTGAGTCGCAGGTGGGCCGTGGGTCCTTTGGGAGGCACCTCTTTGAGACTTCTAAGGCCCCTGAGTCTGGCTGTCAGAACAGGAAGCAGCCAGGCGTGGTGGCGCACGCTTGTAATCCCAGCATTTGGGAGGCTGAGATCAAAGGATCCAGGTTCGCAGCCAGCCTCAGCTACCTAGTGAGGCCCTCTGCAACTTAGTGAGACCGGTTTCAAAATAAAAAAAAAAAATAGGGCTAGGGGTATAGCTCGGAGGTAGAATGCCCCTGGGTTCAATCCCTAGTACCGCAAAAAAAAAAAAAAAAAGAACAAGGAAGCCAGGTGTGTGATACGCACCTGTAATTCCAGGACTTTGGAGGCCAAGACAGGAGGATCTCAGGTTTGCGTCCAACCTCAGCTACTTAGTGAGGTCCTCCACAACTTAGTGAGACCCTGTTTCAAAATAAAGAATAAAAAATAGGGCTGGGGGTCAATCCCCAGTGCCTGATCCCGAGCCCACCGCGCTGCTCCTGCAGCTTTGCAGGACAAGTGCTGCTCCCGCCGGCTGCCTGGGGGACTTCTCTCCAGGACCTGTGGGGTTGCTTCCCTCCTGGGAGGCTGTGCGCTCAGCCTCAGCAGGGGCTGGCCCAGTGTGTGGACCTGGGGTCCAGCTGTGAGGAGACCTCTGATTCCAGGACCACCTGGTGTGCTTCCTGCCAGGGACGCTGGCTCTGGGCGTCCACCATGGCCTGCCTGCTGACCACATGGAGCTGGCCCAGGAGCTCATGGAGACCTGCTATCAAATGAACCGGCAGATGGAGACGGGGCTGAGCCCCGAGATCGCACACTTTAACCTCTACCCGACGGCAAACCACCAGGATGTGAAGGTCAAGGTGAGCCTGGGCCGCACTCGGGCGAGGGGTGTCCCAGCAGGGGTGGACATGCCCTGAGCCTCTCTTCTGTCCCCAGCCGGCCGACAGGCACAACCTGCTGCGCCCCGAGACAGTGGAGAGCCTATTCTACCTGTACCGAATCACGGAAGACCCCAAGTACCAGGACTGGGGCTGGGAGATCCTGCAGAGCTTCAACAAGTACACACGGGTGAGCGGCCAAGCCAGCTGGCCATGGGCGTCTCGGCTGCCGTGAGGCCCTGGTTGGCCGCCCCGAGATGGCTGTGGCGGAGGCGAGCCGGGGCCAGCTACTGGCCTTGAGGCCACCGCACCCAGCTCTGCCTGGCCCGGCTGCCCCCGCTGCTGCCTCCGCCTCCCCAGCTGAGCTGCAGGAGCTGAAGGCCTGGCCTGGGCTGGCAGCGTTCTCTGCCAGCACTTGGGCATTGCGCGCTCTCCGGAGGCGCTGCAGTTGACCTTGGGTGGTTGTCACTGGGGTGCTCGGTGGGGGGGCAGCGTCCCGGGTGTGGCTCTTGGTGGGTCTGGCCCTGCGCCGGGGCCTGGTGGCACCTGACTTGTCATCCAGGCCTGGCTCTCGTGCAGGTCCCCTCCGGTGGCTACTCTTCCATCAACAACGTGCAGAGCTCCCTGCAGCCCGAGCCTAGGGACAAGATGGAGAGCTTCTTCCTGGGGGAGACGCTCAAGTACCTCTACCTGCTGTTTTCTGATGACCAGAATCTGCTCAGCCTGGACACCTATGTGTTCAACACGGAGGCCCACCCCCTGCCCATCTGGACCCCTTCCTAGAGGGGCAGCTCCTGGCCTGGACACTTCTGGAGGGCGGCAGTCGCCCCGTTGGGTCTGGGACGCATCCACGGGCTTGTGAGCTGGGCAGCGGCTGAGTCGTTCTCCTGCCCCGGCTCCGCCCCCCTGGCCTCTGCTTCTAATCGTGGTGGTGGCAAGATAAGAAGGCGCCCCGGGAGGTGTGGGGTTCAGGATGGCCAGTCCACCAAGAGCCTTCAGCCTTATTCCTCAAGAAAAATCAAATGACTCCCAGTTCCTAGGCCCAAATGTCCCTGTTAGCTGACCACAAGGAGCCTCCTGGTGGTCCCTCCTGGCACCTCCTCAGAGCCCACATTGTCTTTAAGGAGAAGAGCTGACCTCGGGCATGGCGGCGCTCACCTGGAATTCAAGTACTTGGGAAGCTGAGACGGGAGGATCACAGGTTCAAGGATAGCCTCAGCAACATAGTGAGGCCCTCAGCAACATAGTGAGACCCTATTTCAAAATAAAAAAGTGAAATAGGGCTGGAGGGGTAGCTCAGAGGTAGAATGCCCCTGGGTTCAATCCCCAGCACCACACACATTAATAAATAGAAGAGCTGGTGGGGCAGCCCCAGCGCAGCTCTCCTCGGGCCGACGCCTGTGAGTGGCCCTGACCCAAGGGTCTGGAGGGCCAGCCTGGGCCTGGCTTTGGGGTTACATGTTGGACTCAGGGATCCTCCTGCTGCCCCGCAGGGTCATCAGGGGCGGTGCCAGGGACAGCAAGTTCCTCTGGCACCCAAGCTGCCCCAACAGAATGGGACTTTTCCATTGAGATAAAAGTTGATTGCTCCCACGGTGCGGCTTGTGTGTGTGTGTGTGTACGGGGTTGCTGGGCAGCAGTTCTTTGAGCCGCGCCTCCTGGAGCCTCCTCTGACGTCAGGACTCCTGCGCTCCTGCAGGTGAGAAGAGCTGGGAGGGGCAGGCTAGGGGGATTGTGGGTCCTGGGAAGGTCCGGTCACACGTGGATGAAGGACACGTTGACCCTTGGCGGTCTGCAGTGCCCAGTGACCCGGGATGGGTGGCACCTGCACGCACTCTCCTTGGAGCAGGCTCTTTGTGCCTTGATTCCCAAGCCCTGGGCACGGGCAGCCCTATTCCTGTGTCAGGTGCAGCATCTGGGGCTCGGCGGGGCCCTCCGTCCCCCGCCAGGGTGGGCCCTTGGGGTACCTGGCCTGCCCTCCAGGGCCACACTTTGGAGCGACTTGCTTTTGTCAGCTCTGGAAGGCCCTCTTCCCGGGAAAGCCAGAACCTGGGCGGCAGGGCAGGGCTGCCAGGGCTGTGCTGCACGCCCCAGGTCCTGGCTGGTGAGTTCAGGCGGGACTCTCTGCAGCTCAAACCAGGACATGGCACGTACCCTGTCCTAGGGACAACGGGCGCCCTAGGCTTCTCCACCACGGTTTTCAGACCTCAGCCCTGTGTCTTCCCACTGAGGACAACCTGGCGCCTTCCGCACGTCCAGGAAGTAGCTGTGCCCCTCTTGCGTCCTGACCCCCTCCCAGGCCAGGATCCCTGTGGGCTGGTGAGCGGGCGGGATGGAGCCCACCTCAGAAGTCTGGCTGCGTGGCCCTGAGCAGCAGCGTTAAGGCGGAGGCCAGGGCCTGGGGACATGGATAACGTGTCCTGCGCCCCCTGAGGGGTTGCTGCAGGTGGGGGCCTGTTTCTGGACGTGGTGTGGCTGCAGTGTCCTGTCTCGGGTGGGGGTGGGGGAACTCCCTGGGAAAGGCAGCTCTCCCTACAACATCTGCCTGACAGCTGAGGGCTGGTTTATTAAATGTTTAACTTGTTTCACCTGACTGCTGTGTGATCGCCTGCCTGGTGTATGTCACCTTGTGTCTTGCTTCCTCGCCCACAGATTGGACAGAAAGGACACACCTGGTCCAGCAACCAGACCTTTATTCGGCCCTTCCCCTCTGCCACCTGCCCCTTCCTCACCCGAGGCCCCTCTCTGCGCCAGCCTCCGTGACTCCAGACAGTCTGTCCAGATATGGGGCAGGTGGCCTGGCCACAGCTCCCTGGTCCGCAGGGAATCTGAGCTTCGCCTGCTGAGTCCTGTCTGGCCGTGGCTGGGTGGCAGCTCCCCCAGGGATCCCACGCAGTGCTGGCAGCTGCTCTTGTCTGACTGCCTCTACCCACTCATGGATGAGGGCGGCCTCCAGCTTTCGTGCCTCCACAACAGACGCAGGGTCAGCTGGGTGGGACCCTCTGAGGAGCAGGGGGGAGCGGCACTCAGCTGGGCAGGCAGACCCCTCGCCCGCAGGGTGAGCCTCACGGGCCCGCCCAGCTCACACCCCACCACCAGCCCAGGCTCAGGAAGAGAAGGGAGCCAGGGGCCGCCTCCTACTGCACCTGAGGTCCAGGTGATGCGCTCCCCCCTGGATGGTAACGGCAATGACCGACGAGCTCAAGTTCCTCCGTACCTGTGGTCAGAGGAAGGAGCCTCCCGTCAGGCGTGCGGCTTGTGCTCTGGGTCACAAACAGCCCCACCTCTGGTTTCCCGCCTAACTGGCTGTCACAATTTGTGGGATGCAGCGAAAGCAGTAACTTGAGGTGATAGTGTCAGTACATATTAAACAGGAAAAGAAACAACCAAAAAAGAGGGAGGAAGAATTGAGAACGAGAGCAGAAGTGGATAAGATAGAACCAAGAATGGATCCATGAGGACAAAGCTGGTTCTTTGAGGAGATGCTGGGAACTCCATCAGGAAATCCTGCACAGTACTACTTAGAAAAACTAATGACCACAGCTGCAGACACACCAGGGTTTGCCCAGACCACCCATGTGGGATCAGCAGCTGCCCCGGCCAGGACTCACCCCGCCCCCTGCCCAGGGGTCCAGGTCACCGTTGGAGAAGATGATGTTGCTGGCCGCTTTGAGGTCTGAAAGGGACACCGCAAGTGGTGGTCAGGGGCCCAGGACGGCCCCAAAGCTGAGAGCGGTGGGCAGGGCAGTCGGCACCAGCTCAGTGCAGAGGAGGGTGTGGCCAGCACCCCCGCCCCCCGCCTTTACCACTGCCCCAGAAGCTGGTCTGCAGCCAGTCAGGCCTGGGCCACAGGCCCCACGTGTCCAGGCAGTACTGCTGGCGGAGGGTCTCGGTGAACGGGAGGGCGGGGAACATGTCGGTCATGTTGTTGCTGTCAAACGTCAGGTTGATCTCGGTGCAGGCCTAGGGGTGCCCCACAATGAGGCCAGGCAGGCGGGGGGCATGCCCCCACCCCGCACCCAGAGGCTCAGGCCAGCCACATCTCACCCAGCGGCTTGGGCCCCACGCCCCGGGCCCACACACACCTGGTAGTCCCAGGCCCTGGAGTCAGGGCCCAAGCCACAGCCTGTGGGGTCAGCACAGATGTGATACAGACCGTAGATGTCATAGCAGTGCTCCGTGCCCGAGGAGTTGTAGACCAGCCCTGGGGAGGGAGTGCTGGGTCAGCGGCCGGCCACGCCAGCACTGGGGTCTCCACCCACACCAGGCCCCGCTGAGGGGCAGACGCACCTGCCAGCTCGCGCAGCCCCGCGATCCTCTGGGGCTCATTCAGCAGCCGCTCACAGGCAACCTGGGAGGGAGGGAGCACCTCCGTGGAGACCCCCCACCCCGCCGCGCATGCCCGGCTCCACCGCCCTGGCCCCAGGATGAGGGTCGGGGCTGCCGGCCTGCGGGCAGCCACGCAAGGCCCTGGGTGGCTGCTGGGCAGGTGCAAGGCCTCAGGCACCAGGGAGGAGGTTCCTCACCTTGACAGGGTTACCAGGAAGGGGCAGTAGGTAGTTGGTGGGGTAGGGGTAGTTCATCATAGCCAGCACAATGAAGGCATTTCTGGCAAACAGGAAGAGCTGAGTCAGGTCTTCTGGGTCTGAGAGTGGCTGGCAGGTGCCAAACTCCATGCTGACCTTGTGGTAGGCTGCAGGGAAGGGACAGAGACACAGCTGGAGCTGCAGAGGCTGCTGGGAGGCGGGAGGGCGGGTTGGCAGGCCGACTCGGGGCCCTCACCTCCCTGCAGGAACAAGTCCTTCATCTGCTGGAAGGCCTCCTTCACGGCCTGGGCACACCTGGGGCTCTGGCCGTAGAAGTCCTGGAAAAGAAATCACAGCTGCTGTAGCCACAGCCCCAGGCCGGCCGGGCTGCCCCAGACCCGTACTCACCGCCGTGACATCCTGGAAGAACTGGTAGGACTTGTCAATGCCCGCGACGGCCAGGATAGGCGCACTGGCTGCCAGCGCCCCTGTCACCAGGTAGGGGTACTTCATCCTCAGGTAGGCACTGAGGATCCCCCCGTAGCTGGATAGGAACACAGGTTGTGCTCAAGCCGGCAGCCCCGCCCTGGCCTCAGGGCTGAGGTTCCAGGACAGTCTGCCCTGCCAGCCCACCCCACACCCACTTCCTCTTTGCCTTCCGAGTGGCCACAGCGGCTGGAAGAAAGGCCTGAAACTAGCTGGGCATGGTGGCGCACGCCTGTAATCCCAGGACTTGGGAGGCTGGGACGGGAGGATCTGGGTTCCCAGTCAGCCTCAGCTACTTAGTGAGGCCCTCTGCAACTTAGTGAGACCCTGTTTCAAAATAAAGAATAAAAAATAGGACTGGGGGTGTAGCTCGGAGGTAGAAGGCCCCTGGGTTCCATCCCCAGTACCGCAAAAAAAAAAAAAAAAAAAAAGGCCTGAAACTTCGGGGCCCACAAATCCTGACCCTGGCCCTGTGCCTGGTGGTGCCCCAACCTGGCCCAGCCTGGGGCCCAGCGGAGACTGAAGCAGGTGGGGGGCTCCCCACCCGGGAGGCCAGCACAGAGCAGTCGGTGGGCCTGGCTCAGAGGAGCTGCCCTGCGAGGGCTTGGGGGAAGACGGGAGGCGGGGGCAGAGGACAGGAAGTCTAAGGACCCCCAGGCGCTGGGCTGGGGTGGGGCTGCGGTATCCCGAGGATGCTCTGGAGAGGGTGATGGCTGCCCTGGTGAGCTGAGGTGGATGTGAAGGAGGAGGAAGGGTGGGGTCCTTCAGGTTCCACAGGGCCAGACACAGCTAAACACATCTTGTCCCTCAAGGAGAGGACCCACCTCCCTCCAAAGGCGATGGCGGGGCTGTCCTCGGCCCCCAGGTCCCGCCGCAGGGCCTGGAGCAGCACAGCGAAGTCGGCCAGAGCCTGGTCCATGGTCAGCAGCTCCGTGTACCCTCGCTGCGTGGACTGCTCACCAAACGGCAGCGACCTCCCGTAGTATCTCTGTGGGCAGCAGAGCAGGCGACAGCTGACCTGGTGCCTCCCAATGCCCGGCCACCCCGCCCGGGGACTGCCCGGAACCAGCCAGGTACCCACGTGCTCGGCGAAGACCAGCAGGGCCTTCTCCTGGACTGCCAGCTCCACTATGAAGCCCGAGTTGTTGGCAAAAGCCCATATGTCCCCCTCGTTCCCGGTGTAGAAGAAGATGGGCCCCTCGCCCCTCTTCCAGAACTTGTCTGTAGGGAGGCAAGGGAGCAGGGTGAGGCCAGGCGGGGGGAGGCCGGGGCAGGAGCTGCGGGGCCCGGGCCGGAGCAGGCTCACCTGACAACAGCAGCCGCTGGCCGAAGGTCTTGTTGCCAAACCTCTCAAAGTTGAAATGGTCCAAAATCTGCTCAAAATAGCTCTCCTGGAAGTCGGGGTCCAGGGCTCTGTCGGAGGGCTCTGTGGGGGCGCAGGTGCTCAGGGGCTGGCAGGGGGCTGGGGAGGAGGGGCTGCAGGTAGGTTCTACACTCACCCTGAGCCTGGAGGCTGCACAGCCCCAGCACCAGCAGCAGGACCGGGGCCCAGGCAGGGGCCCCACGGCCGGCGGGAGCCCCGTGCCGGGGGCTCATGTCTGCCTCTGCGACCCGCACGAGCAGTCACATGGGCAGGATCACATGACAGACGGACGTGACCGCCTCACGTGACAGCCTGCCCTCCTCCCGTCGTCTGCGGGCCTCAGCTTCCGGGTCCTTCTGCCTGGGATACGTAGGGTTCCTGGGCTCCCACTAGGTTTCCATGGAGACGGTTGCCACGGGACCCAGGAAGCAGGATCCCTGAGGGGACAGTGGGCGGGGCACCTGGGCCTGGACACTGAGGGTCACAGGATGGCAGAGGGTCCCTGTAGGGACACTGCCCGGAAGCCAAGGTTCCTGGGGCTCCTGGGGCTCGTACCCTCCCCGCCGGCTGCCCCAGCGCACCCTCCCACCACGGAGCCCACATCTCCCTCACGCCCTGAGTCCAGCAAACCGCCACCCAGACGCTCCTGGTACATGTGGTGCTGGCGGATCAGCATGTACCTCCTCAGCCAGGCAGCTGCCCTGCGGGCGGGCCCAGGTCGGAGGTGCCCCAGGGAGGCGGGGGCAAGGACAGAGGTGCCCCAGGGAGGCGGGGGCAGGGACAGAGGTGCCCCAGGGAGGCGGGGGCA
>PVLC010042623.1:0-12829 GCA_004027655.1 Graphiurus murinus | reverse complement strand
CACCCAGGCGTGGTCCCTAGGCAGGCATCGCCGCTTAGAGGGGAAGAAAAGGACCAGACAAAGGAGGCAATCACTGAAATCCCAATTCAATCTGGAGCGGTGCTGGCCGGAAGAGGCGGGCATGGGCGCCCTCTGCTGGAAGAACCTCGCCAAACACCACCAAAAGCGTTTCTCCCCGGATTAACTCCATAAATAGACAGATGATTTATTAAACAGATTTGAAGCTCATTTGAGGCGCTGGGCCATGAAGGCTTCGGGGCTCAAATAAGGGAGCGCTTAGGACCCCGCCTTTTCCTGCAAGCACCTGGATTTACTTAACGAGTCACTAGCATGATCTACATTACAAGTGCATCGGACACTGTTGGCTCAGCCGTTCCCGACCTGGAGATGCCAAATTCCTCATATATAAAAGGAGCTTTAGTAACTCAAGCAAAATAAGCACACTTTTCCCCCTATTGCCTTCCCAGAGACCCAGGCGGCAGGGTTTCTGGGAGGATACACAATACCTTGTTACAAACCATGTAATGTTTTAAAAAGTATCTATCTGACAGCCTTGGCTAAAGCCAGATCTTCTATCTCGATTACTTCAACGTGTCACATCCATATCGCACCGCGGCATCCAGGCTTTCAGAGCCAAAGCCTCTCTGTCTTGTCCAACCTTCCCATCTGGAAGCAATGAACTTAATATTCCGACTCTCATCCCCCCCTCCCCCCCATGAAAGCTATGTCACAAAAAAAGTAGCAGCCTGTGAACTGCTTTATCCCTCAAGACACACCGGGGCTCCTCATTCTCTGCAGCCTCTATTGAGTTTCACTTAAAGACCATCCCAACCTCTCCCCTCCCCATATCCCCCAAAAGCTTGTAACGCTCAGCTTGGGACCAGGAGGACGGGAGCGAATTGACAATCGTTTACACTTTAATCCCACTTTTGACATTTTGAGGGATGCAATTTAAGATGCAGTGGAAGCTTAGGGAGTCGTGCTAGCCAAGAGCGTTTGCTAGAGAAGAGCATCTCTTTGCAAGGAGCTTTCTGTTTCTGGTGGTCCATCTGAGACCCAGCCCTGGAGCCTGAGACCACCTCTCCCAGTCACTTCAGCTCCTCCTCATACTTTGCCTGGAAATTTCTCCCTGAATATAGTGTTTGGTTGTTCATTATATATGTATGTTTATATATATATATACAAATATATATATAAATTGTTCCTATTGTATATGCCTAATTTATTCATTGATTCACTTACTTATCATATTCGGATAGAATACTTGGCATGACTCTTTACATGTGCTCAGCTACATTGCAATATCAGATGGTCCTCTGTGAGGGAGACAAACCCCAAGTCCAGAACAGTTAGATCAGTGCTCCCCAAAGCATGGACCATGGATCGTTGCTGCATAGAAGCCTCCAGGTGTTTGCCATTAAATTACACCTATTTCCTGGTCCCAACCCAGACCTACTGATGGAGAGTCATAGGAAGCAAGACCCAAGAGTGCGCATGTCTAATGAAGTCCCCAAGGAATATGTACATACATTGAAATCAGGAGACTCCACGGGGTTAGAGTCCACGAGGCTGCAAAAGATGAAATGCCCTGAGAGAGGAGGGACCATGTGAACTCAAAAGAGAACTGAGGCCCTTGCCTGGAAATGATAAAATGCTGCTGCTCGTCCTCAAAGCCCAGAGTTCTGAAGGACGAGTGTGTACGAAATCACCCTCCAGCTGAGCTCCCAGGTTTGTCTACTTTTTTGTTCTCCTTCATTTGGGGGCAGAGGCCAGCCTTCCTGAGTTTCGTCCTTGGGGGAAGGACCTCCTTTTACGAGTGGGGATTAGAAACAGCAGTTTATTGGAACTCTTTGTTTTACAGGGAGGACATTGAGCCTCGGAAGAGGAAGTAGGCTGCCCAAGGTCACACGGCCTCTCAGAAAAAAGAAACAAAAAAAACCCCAAAAAGCAAATTTATGTAGGCTAAGTCTTTAACTTGGAGAAATCCACATTTGAGCGGAAGCCAAGCCCATGTTTGCAAAGGCCGGTATTCTCCAAAGTCCTAAAGCTTTGCCCAATCACTCACCTACACTAAACAGTTTTAAAAAGTGCTCATCCGAGAGCCGTTGTGCAGGCACAGCCTCGGGTGGCACAGCCTCCGCGGACAATATGCGCAAAACCTGTTTCCTGAAACGCTGCTTCGTGTACCAGAGTTAACCTCTTTTTTGGCAAATTAGTTCATGACCTGGGAACAGTTAAACGAAACTGTAGGCCCATCAAGAGGAGGTTTTGCGGGTTCTGTCTTTTTTTAGAGCAAGTCTCTGATGTGTTTATTTGGAAGCTTGGCTCACGCTTTCTATCCCACTACTTACGGTTAATCCTGTGTTTTCTTTGAGCTACCTTTAAATCCATGTCGGATGAAAAATACTGCCTGGTTTTGAAGTGCGTGGTATTATAAAAAGAATCCCAAGGTTTATGATCCCAATGTATTGTCAAATTTATTTAATTCTCGTTTTTCTTTTTTCTTTCTGTTCTGTTCTTTTTCTTCAGGCTCAAGTTAGCTAGAAGTTTTTAGAATGAGTCATGAAAGAACAGGGTTGGAATTTACTGGATAGTGTTTCCCTGGGAACTTTTGTGTCCTACAAAAGAGATGCCCATAGAAATCCTCATCAGCCTCCTGGGAAGAAAGTCAGTCTTTAAGATCAGGGACCGGGTCTGGTTCACTCTCTACCTGTGTTTAGCACACAGGGTTCTTCAGTAAGTGTTGGGTAGATTTGTGGCAACCAAAATGGACACGAAGCCATTGACTCCAGTCTCACCGGCACTGCTTGTGTTAGAATGGGTTCTTAAAGAGCTGAAAAGTTTTTGTCATTTTATTAGATGTCCATGAGACGAGGAAACTAACACTAAGGGAAAAAATAAGTGTTCTTTTTACAGCAGTTCTATATTTAAATATTCTGGAAATGACTAAAATTATATGAATATACACATGTATCTGATGTTTGCTTTTGACCGGTTGTAAAGCAAGGTTCAGGAAAAAATAAAGATTGCTTTTTATAATAATGTGTTTTTTTTTTATCAGAACTGTTTTTATTTCTTACTGTGTTAGAAGCTAAATCGGTTGACTGTTGGACTCCAGAGGGTTCTCAGTAAGGGAAGAAGGATTTGCCATGTCCTAACCAAGACACAGGGAATGGTAGTCACTTCCTGAAGCTTGAGGATAACTCAGGCAGCCAAATCATGGAGGCATCCCAGATCAGTCCCTCCTTCCTTAGCTCTGTGGCTGCCATCACCCCTAAAGGGCAATGAGTACTATGTGTGGCAGGGATGGATCCCGAAGAAGATACAGAGTGGGGGGAATCCATGTCCCTGGCTCTCTCTTTTTTTTTTTTTCTCATCTGCTCTATCATCACACAGGTTAGCTCAAGGTGAAACATGAAGAGACACCAAATGCTTTCATGTGCTATTATGTGGCTTCTGTTATGTCTTAAGCCATGTGAGACTCTTATTTCGAAGCTGCTAATATACCCTGTGGTGGGGGAGAAAGAACATTAGTAAACCTCAGTGATTCCTTCAATACTTGGCTATAATTTGCATCATACCTGTAAACATTAGATGTAGGTTTTCCGTGCATTTGCTGCCTGAGTTAGTATACCTCAATTTCCAGATTGAGTGCAACCTCCAGAACCAAAACATGCCTTTCCCCCATCCACATGTTCCTAGCTCAGTGTTGAGTATCTTACTGATGTTTGCTAAATGTTCGATCAACCCAACAGATCACTACACAGCCTGGCCACACCAGTCACCTTCTGTGAGCATTCTCTCCAGATTTCTACAGAAAGAAGAAGAATCAGATACCTCTGGAAGATTTAAACAGACTTCAGGAACTTGCAGGGATATGCTGCCACTGGCTGACCTCTGAACTGATTGGTTAGCTATAAATTTTGAGATACTGGTTAAAACTCACAAAGCTTCTTAGAAATGCTGCTAGACTGCATTAGGTAGATTAAGAGTCACAAGGTAAATAATTTGCACATTTCCTCCTATTTATCAAGACTCTGCCTTCTAGTGCTGTGGTATTTAAGAAGACAGGATTTCCTGTGAGGCTTAATTGACCCCGTTGGGGTCCACTCTAAACAAGTTCGCATTCTAACCCCACTGCCTCTGACTTGCACATGCAGAGTCCTCGGTTTGTCTCCATGCACCTTTCACATCCAACCGGTCCATCAGACATTAATGTGACAGAGCCGTCACCACACAAGTTCACTGCGCCATTAATATCCTGGAATAAGAACATCAACTATACACATCCTGAGATTTAATCTGTAAACAGAGCCCCAAGTGTCTAGGAGAGGGAGGTATGTTTATGCTTTGTTAGTGCTACTTCCATAAAGTTCCACTGGCCTTTCTCTGGCACTGGCCAGAGACGTTTCCTCAAGGGTCAGAAATTAAAGTCTGAGTTGATGTGTTTGACCCATACTCTGTGCTTGTCATGATGGCAGATCCTGGGAAGCAAGTTAGGACACTCTTCAAGTAGCCAGCAAACCTCCCTCTGACAGGTTCCCAAGCCAGGGACAATTGTAGTCCTGTTCAATTGTGTTCATCTTTGGCCACTTCTCAGGACACCCGTGAGGATGTGTGGATGATCATCTCCCCTTCTTCCAGGAAGTGACAAAGGAGCAATGGCAGAGCCTCTTGTGTGGTTCCAGGATTCTAGACTCTGCTGTCAACAGCTATAACTTCAGGCATCAGGGTCCAAAAGCAAATTGGAAGAGTTTAATGATCATATCTGAAATGAGACTGTGACAGTAAGAGTCACTCAGAAGAAATAGTTTCTAGCTTCATCTTGTCATTCCTGTGCCAAAGTTAGCCTATCCCACTTGCTGTAAGAGAGCAGATGCTATTTATTCTACCCCATTGAATGTGAGTGATGTGGACTCTAGCTATTGGTCCAAGGGTAAGAGCCATGAGAAAGGAAGGAAACTCTTGTATTCTCAAAAGAAGAATTAAAAGGAGGACAAGAAGAAGAGAGGAAGGAAGAAAAAATACAGCCATTTGAAGCAAGGGTAAAGCCTTGCCTTAGAGCTGATTTTGAACAGATTGCCTTTCCCTATGAAGAGGAGACTCAATCTGACCATGACGGTGCATAGTGAGCTCTCAGAAGTATTTTGTTTGGCCCCATAGAAGTTGGCCTGGGGAGTCCCTTTGAAACAGAGGCATGCATTTGGCTCTGAGAAACTTATTATTTCTACAAATTTGCCCTCTAACACCCAGAGGGAGATGCACTAAAGCCTAGGAAGGATATTAACTCGTGGTGGCACTATTTGAACAGAGACAGATTCAAGGGAAAGAATCACACTTAATGATTGGAAGGGTGCTTTTATCACTGTTGTCTCTGTTTATGTCTTCATAGATGTCCTGGTTGCCCAGGTGCTGCCCTACTGCCAAGCACTCTAAAAACACTTGTGTGTGTGTGTGTGAACATGAATTCACATGAGCACACACACATGCACACACACACACATACACACACACACACACACACACACCCTTTTCCTATCCAATTTGGAAGCTGTGTCTGGTCTCCTTGGGTGCAATATGTGCTCTCTTGTTCACTGTGCTCACACACATTTACCTTCCTGGCTCTGTTGGTATTGCGTATTGCCAAGAAGCCCTGGCATCTGCTTTGTTTTTCAGCTCCCTGACATGTTTATTCTTTCTTTATTTCTGAGAAGACCTGGGAGCCATGGTGTATGTAGTCCACTGAAGACAGCAGATCCAGGGCTGGGCCCAAGGCTGGTGCAGCAGGAAACCCACCTCCACTTCTATAAGTTGCCTCCAGTGCGCTCTCTCTGAGCAAGGCTCCTTGTCCCCTCCAAGGGCCAATGCACAGAAACCTTCTCACTGGTGGACACTCCATGGTTAATATCCTTTTCTTCTGTGATCAAAAGAAATTCTGTTTCTTCAAAGATGCTGGAAGTTCCCTATGGAGAAAGAAATATTATCGTTTCTCTCTCATCTTTTTTCACGCACAGGCTAACAGAGCTTCTCAAACCTCAAGGGCTCTGCTCATAATCACCAAACCAAGGGGAAAGCAGCTGGGAACACAGCCCAGGAACGTGTTCCCAGAAGTTTAGACCCTGGTTCCCGTGGAGTGCACCTCATGGGTGCACACCCTGTCTGTGTACACTAAGAGCACGTTCTCGGACACATCAAGTCTGATTCTCACAATAGCCCCAAGTAGCCACGGGACAAGTGGTATTGTTTTCCCACAGTATGGAGGACAAGAGGGAATGACTTGTCCAGAATCACCCAGCAGGTTAGTACTGGGGCTGGAAGGAACCGGGGTTGTCTTGCTTCTTCCTCCATTCTTTGCACAATGCAATGTCATACAGCATCTATTCAGAATCCCACGCAAAACAAGTAAGACTCCTTCATTTCAAGCTAAGGCTTGAGTATTGACATATAGACAGGAAGAATAAACAAGATTGGCAAACCTTTAGCCAACTTAACCAAAAAGAAAGAGAGAAACTACCCAAATAAATAGAATAAGAGACAAAAAGGGAGTTATCACCACAAAAACCCAAACCACCAATGGCTAGAAGCCACAAAGTTTATGCAGTGTAGCCATCCTTTCCTCTGAGACTGTGTACATGGCTAGAGGCACAGTACTGAGCTCACCCCAGCACAGACAGGTGTCAAGAAGTCGGAAAACTTCATATTAGGTGTATGACAGCCTAGATTATGTGAAAGAATTCTCCTGGAAATATCTAAATGCTATATGTAATATATTTTTATATTTCAAATATAAAAGAGTTGACAGCCAGTCAAAATCTATGTAAAGATGCCACTTCCAGGAGGTGCAGAGGTCCAGTGGCAGCTCCTTCCCTGAGGGTACTGGGCAAGCCAGATGAAGATGGTAGATGTGGAGGAACAATGTCAAGTCCAAGTTTTCTTGAAAGGAGAGTCTACCAGCCAACACCTGCCTGCAAAACTGGAGTCTAACCCCAAATAAACCTGCATTGCCTAATCCCCCACCTGAATAAATCTGTATCTCTCTTTCCTTGAAGGGACATACAGAAATCTGCCTTTGTACTGAAAAAAATAATCTTTAGTACCTACTAGCTATCCTAATTCACAGTAACTGTGTTAAACCATGTAGGTTAAAATTGTAGATGCAAGTGACCAAACACTCTGGAGGAATGCACTATCATCTCAGCCTTGAAGAAGAAGCACCAATAGTTGACCAAGTATACAGAGCAGCTGCCACTCAAAAATAACAAAGGAGGCAACGAATCACAGGGCTAACCAGGAAATGAGGCACCAGCAGGTGTGTGAGGCTGCTGAGAGCCCCCTGTCTTGCTGAACTTTTCCTAGCACAGTGGACTAGCTAGGACTAGTGTCTGTTTTCAGGAGGGAGGTGCTTTCATGGCCAGTTACACCCAACAGCCTCACCTCTGAACTCTATGACACTGAGTTTAAGTTTCAACATATAAATTTGGGGGGACAGAAGCATTCAGACCATAATGAATAGTGTCTCTACAAATGTTACAATAGCATCTCTGGGTTTACAAAACAAAAATAGAAGTTAAAAAGTGGGCAATGGCAGTCATTGTGATCTAAAAAGACCTTGTATTTTTCAGAAAGTAGGTGGAATACTGATTAATTTTAGACTTCTTTAAGTTTGGTATTTATGCCTTTACTTCTGTGGTAATTACTAAAATCATAGAAGTAGTGTATTTACTGAAAAGTTTAAAAGTGGAATGAGTTTTTAAATTCCTCCTGTAAAAATCAAGACAGGAGAACAAAAGTCTTAGGAGACTGTGTGGGCCGAAAGTAAATGAAAGCTATAAATACACAATAATGTAAAATGCAAATGTAATAAACATTCTAATACAGATTATTGTACACTATAAAAGTATCTATGTGTAAACTTTTTGGAAGAGACAGAAATAAACCATAAGGCTGTAAATGATTCAAAGTAAAGCAATTGAAAATAATACTGATCACTCATATTGAGCAAAATAGACTATAAGGTAATATGTATAATGTGGAAGTGGACCACTTCATATGAGAAAGTTTTTCATTTCCTAAGAAAATATAATGATTCCAAAATTTTAAATGTTCAATAATATAGACTAAAAATATTTTGGCTATCATCAATAAAATTACCTGCAAAAAGAAGTAAATTCACAATCTTAGGGGACAGACTTTAACACACTTCTGTCAATGATTGATGAGCACAATGCATTTAAAAAATTGAATAAAATTGAACAATTTAAGAAAATCTTTGCCATGAAGATTGAAGTGATGTCATGAATGTGAAAATGTCTATTAATAACACTGTTACAATAAAATTAGTAGCTAAAATTTCCTTTCCAAGGTTATTAACAAGACAAAAGAGCTGCTATCACTAGTGTTTTTAACACTAGTGTTGTTCTGAATGTTGTGTGTATATATGTGTGTGTGTGTGTGTGTGTGTGTGTGTGTGTGTATTAAACCTCACTGAGCAAAAAAAAGATGACTCTAGTTAGTAGAGTGGTTACCTTATCCTGAACAAGAAGAGGGTCATGACTAGGGAGAATTCTACATCTAGGGCTTTCTAGATCCTGTAAATGTTCTGTTTCTTAACTTGAGTGTTATTTTCAGAGGGTTGGTCCCTTTATAATCATTCATCAAATTCTGCATATGTTTGTATATATACATATATCTATACATATATATGTATATATATATGTGTGTGTGTGTGTGTGTGTGTGTGTGTACACACACATATATACCTACCTACACACACACATACACACATATGTATATGCAAATCATATAACTGATGATACAAATGCCAGACCCACCTCCCCTGGAGTTGGTATTCAAGTTGTTGGAAGTGCTTCTTGGTTGGATGACTGGATGTGTCGTAATCATCTTAGATTCCCTCCTCTGGAGTACGGAGGAACCATCACTCTGAGTGGCACTGCAATGAAAATATCCAGTGCCACTTTCCATGTCCACCTCAGTCTGTCACCTACGATCTTGATGAACCTCAAGCCACAGCACCTTGAATTTCATAACCCTGAGCCTGCACTTTGCCTCTCTGAGGGACTGCAATGTTTTGCCCTCAGGGAAAGAGAAAACATAACTTTTTTGCCTGAACACTTCTCTGAATCTTCAATTCCAACCTTTCAGATCCCCCCTTGCTGCAGTCTGCTAATACAGAATGTATTCCACATCTGTCTTCTTTCTTAACACACACACACACACACACACACACACACACACACACACACTTTTCTTCTCTCCTTCCTCTTTCTTACTTTTTCTCTCTCCCACCCTCTTTCTTTCCACAACATGGGATCACTGGCCAATTTTGTGATGTGGTTCAGCAAGGCTTGACGCAGATATGCAATGTCACATCCTTTCTATTGTATCAACCTCTTCTTTCCTCCCAGGATAAGGAGAAAAAAATGTCATTTTCTTCCAGAATTGGATGTTTACTTTACCTGTGTTTTCCAAACTGGTTGAACAAGAAATCATAAGGGCACATTCCCAGCTCTGTTTCTTCCATCATTAACTCAGGGATGGGCACAAGATAAAGAAGTGGTAGGCATTGGATGAAAAAGAGAGTGTGTCTATGAACCAAAGCATGTGTGTGAAAGGACAATAACTGAAGATGACTTCTTCAGCCTCCATAAACAGATGTGAAAGAAGTGGGTGGTGGTATGGGGACGATCCCATATAGTTCGATCTGCAACTAATTTGTGGACAGATGCTCAGCAATTGTCGTGAGCTATTCTAGATTGTTCTCCATGGGGCGAATATTAAAAGGTCTGCTTTCTTCAAACAGGAAAATTTACAGTTGTGTCTTGGAGGCTTAGCCATGTCTGGAATATTATCTTGAACAAAAATCAAAATATAAAATGGAGATAGGGATGCGTAAGTCACGGAGCATGGAAGAGGATGAGGAGGTGGGAGTAGAAAATGTGGCCGTGGAATTCCCTAAATCACTGCATGTCACCCTCAGAAACCGCAAGCAGTGACTTCCAGACCCCATAACTCTCTTTGTTTACCAATTTGAAACATGGAATGGCCATATCACTCAAAGTCCCTCTTAGCGAGGACTTGTGTCAATGGTGTTTCTCATTTGCTTTAAAATTCCATCATATTTTCCAAAATCCCCCCAGAGAACCTCCTACACCAAAAATTAAGCTCAGGGAATGTTTCACTTTTTGCAATTGAGCAGTTAGGAGGCTTTTATGCATGGGCGCCACTCCACCCCATCCTACTCCATCCTAAATTGAGTTTGAGGCTTTTTTTTTGTTGTTGTCACTCTTGCATAACATGAAAACTAGTGAACACATTTTACTCAAAATTTCCATCTCCCAATCCCCTAAGTGGTGTGAAAAATCCTGGAAAATCTCAGAGCAAAAGAGGACGCTAGGAAAAAATCAGGACAAGTGGAAACAGCAGTAAGGAACGTAACCTTAGGTCTGTGTCAACACAACCAATACTCCCCAAAAATGTTCTGTCTCTAGGACCTGGGACGCTAGGGCGAAATACAGGCTTGCCTCTGTTCACTGTCAAGGCCAAGAATCACCTGGCACCCATCCTGCACCATCACACCTCTGCTTTGTCCTGTAGGCGCTCCAAGCACAGTGCCTACAGCCCATTCTGTGGTAAAGACCTCATGCAAACAATGCCCCCAAAGAAGCCTTGGCTGTAAAGTAGAAGAGGAAACTGGAAAATTGAAATTAATATGGTCAATTTAATACGTACAAAACAGAACACCCTGCTAACTAACAAGTTAGAACTCCCTTCATATGAATACCATATACACGCATTCAAATATATGTACAAAATATGCATATGCATGTGTATATGCAGGGATAGCCATACAGAAATCTGCATATGTACACAATACTTAAATGACATTTGGGTATATTTAAATATGTTTTATGTAGTACGGCTGGCTTGGGGCTTTAAAAGTTTGTTCTTTGAGAAGCCCTGTTCAGTTGGAAAACATTGCATTTCATTAAGCTTTCATTCAAATGAAGAAACTTCCTAAGTATGTGTCAACTGAAAAGTAAATAAGCCTGGCATGGTGGTGCACACTTGTAATCCAATACTTGGGAGGCTGAGACAGGAGTATTACAGGTTCAAGGCTAGCCTCAGCAATTTAGGGAGACTCTCAGAAACCTAGTGAGACCCTATTTCAATAACAATAAACAATATATAAATAAATAAAAAGAATTGGAGGTGTAGCTTGAAAGTAAATTATTCCTGGGTTCAACCCCCTGGAAAGAAAGAAAGAAAGAAAGAAAGAAAGAAAGAAAGAAAGAAAGAAAGAAAGAAAGAAAGAAAGAGAGGTAAATTTCTTTATGCAGAGTTCTTGAAGGCACACCCCTTCCTTCAAAGAACACAAAAATATAATTCAGGAAGTCAGTCACTTTGAAACAAAAGAAATTAGTATACAACTTTAAAAAGATGATTGAAAATAAGTGATGGAATTAGAGAAGCGATTGCCACTGGAAAGACCACGAGAAGAAGGTAGGACACGAGTTGAGTCTCAGAGTAGCTCTGAAGATGTGGATAAAGGGTATTTGATACACTAGATTGAGAGAAGGATGTGCAGGCAGGGGTGGGACTTGAGAGCAGAAACAACCACAGTTTCTTTAGGAACTTGGAGGTTTACATTCACAGAAGATGCTGAAAATAAACATACTGGTAAGAGCTGCAATATTCACTATTATGAATTAACATTTTGTAGGTAAAATTTTCCTTCTCTACCCATAAAGTCTCGAGAATTTGTAAATCCCAAAGAGCAGCCCATATTGTGTCATTATCCAATAAGCTACTAAGATTTGAGATGTTTTTACTTCACACTGCTAAAGCAAGAAGATATTCAAAGTCTGAACAACTACTTCTTTTACTGTTTCAGGAGGTCCTCAGAAATCCTTCCTTAAGCGATCGTTTCAGGCACTATATTAGGACCACCTATATTTGGCAAGAGAGACTTCCCAAATGAACTGTTGGTAAGGCTTCCTCTTCTGTTACCTTTTTTCCATCAATGGCTCCCACTTCTTCAAAAGCAAGAGTAATGGAATTAGCTCCTCTACTAAGCTCCCACCACATCTTGCTTCTATTGCTATATAATGAATATTTTTTCCTCATTTTGGAGGTGTTTCAGTGCACATTTTTTTTATCTTTTAAACTTTGATTGGTGCATTACAGTCTCACATCATTATGTAATTCACAGTGATAGTGATATACATGCACACAGCACTTGGTGGGCTTCCCCCTGGCTCTCTCCCCATCCCCCCTTTCACACACAGAATATTGAGATTGACATAGGTATGCTCACATATGTACATCACATCAATGGAAGTAAGTTCTTCATTGATTCTCCCTCTCTCGTCCTCCCCTAGAGCACCTCCCTGGCTCCACTGGAGTTTCTCCTCCATTATCTGAAGTCCCTCTGGTATCTAGATTACTCCCTAGCTCCTGAATATTACAGAAAACATACGACCCTTCACTTTCTGTGATTGGCTAATCTCACTTAACATGATATTCTCTAGGTCCATCCACTTTCCAGCAAATGGCATAATTTGGTTCTTCTTTGCTGCTGAGTAGAATTCCATTGTATGCATATCCCATAGTTTTCTAATTCATTCATCTGTTGATGAACATTTAGGTTGTTTACATAACCTGACTACTGTGAATTGTGCTGCTATAGACATGGATGTGCACATATTACTATAATATTTGATTTCAGTCCCTTTGGAAAGATACCCAAGAGGGAGTGAGCTGGATCATATGGTGAATCCATTCCCAACTTTCTGAGGAGTCCCCTCACTGA
>PVLC010042622.1:0-12741 GCA_004027655.1 Graphiurus murinus | reverse complement strand
TTTTTTTTTTTGGTACTGGGGATTGAACCCAGGGGCATTTTACCTCTGAGCTACATCCCCAGTCCTATTTTATTTTTTATTTTGGAACAGGGTCTTGCTAAATTGCTGAGGCTAGCTTTGAACCTGTGATCCTTCTGTATTAGTCTCCCAAATATTGGGATTACAGGTGTGCACCACCACGCCTGGCTAGAAATTCTTTACAATACTTAAAATCTAACAATTTACTATAAGTTCCCTTCAATTCAGTTTACAATTTTTGAGTGTTTAGTATGTGCGAGGCTTGGCTAGTCCGAATTACAATATTATCCAAATATTTTTCTATATTGCTATATAGATACTATTTATAACTTTTAGGTGCCTACTTTTTTCTGAAGTTTTTTTTTATCTTTTAAATCACTTAAAAGCAGTTATTTACTATTTCTTATTATTATTATATACTATACTACATGCACATTAAATACTAAGCTGGGTGTGGTGGTGTGCACCTGTAATCTCAATACTTAGGAGTCTAAGACAAGAGGATCGCAGGTAGCAAGACCCTGTTTCAAAAAAATAAAATGAAATAGGGCTGGGAGTGTAGTTCAGAGGTAGAATCCTCCTGGGTTTAATCCCCAGTGCCAAACAAACAAAAGAAAAAACAAGGAAAAAAAACTAAACTTTTCCAAAACTTAGTTTGCCTTTCTTATTAACTGAGTACTATTTTCATAACTTCACTGACTTACTTTGAGTGTGTGTGGGACTGAGGATTGAACCCAGGGACATTCTACCACTGAGCTATACCCCAGAACTTTTTATTTATTTATTTAGTTTTTTCTGGTACTAGGATTGAACCAAGGGGCATTCTACTCCCCCCCCACCTGCAAGCTATACCCCCAGCCCTTTTTTCCAGCCCTTTGTGTGTGTTGTGTGTATGTGTGTGCGTATCTGTGTGGTACTAAGGATTGAACCCAGGGACATTCTACCTTCGAGCTACACCCCAGCCCTTTTCTTTTTATTTTCTGTTTTTAAACAGGGTCTCACTAGGTTGCTGAGAGTCTTATTACATTGCAGAGGTTGTCCTTGAAACTGCAATCCTCCTGTCTTAGCCTCCCAAGTTCTGGGATTACAGGCGTGCACCACCATGCCCAGCTCACCCCCAGCTCTTTTAATTTTTGTTTTTGAAACAGGTTCTCACTAGGTTGCTGAAAGTCTCCTATGTTACTGAAGCTGTCCTTGAATCTGTGATCCTCCTGTAATCCTCAAGTACTGGATTACAGATGTGTGCCACCATGCTTAGCTCTGTTCTTGTATTTTCAACTTCTCTTATTGCTTTGATGTATGGTAGAGGGAAGTGTGTTTTGTTTGTTGGTCTGCTTACAACAGTATATGATATGTACTCAAAACATTGTAGTTACAGTTGTGTGTGGTGATATCAAATTCAATGCAGTGTACTTATTTATTCAGTGATCAGTCATGTGTGTATGTGTGTGTGTGTGTGTGTGTATGTGTATGTGTGTATGTGTGTATGTGTGTGTGTTACTAGGGATTGGACCCAGGGGCATTCTACCTCTGAGCTCCACCTCTTGCCCTATTTTATTTTGAAACAGGGTCTTACTAAATTGCCAACAGCCTCACTAAGTTGCTGAGGCTAGTTTCAAACCTACAATCCTCCTGTCTCAGCTTCCCAAGAACTGGGATTACAAGCCACACCTGGCTTATGATCAGTCATTATTAAATCCTATATTCTGAATTCCTCTTTCCTGCACATATATATGCATTTACATATATTTATATATATAAAAGAAGTATAAAGAGGAACTGTTATGCATGTTTCAACATGTCAAAGGAAGTGTCATAATCCTTGTTATGTACTTGTCAAAATTAAAGCAATGTTACCTTCTCATAATGCACTCGAATACTTGTCTTCGTATGGGAAATACTGTGGTTAGATGTACAAGGTCATTTATTTATCCCAGTTATTCTCTTTGGGGTAGTTCTGTAATTTTGATCCTTCCATTCAGAGGTCACCCAGTCAAAAGACAGCTTTAGAAAGGCTTATTCAGAAGCTTGATTTATTGACCCTACTATTGCTGTTCCCCTTTTTCTTTTCTTGGTTTTATGGCTCTAGGAGAGAAGTGTTTGACTAGAGTTGTAACCAAACACATGTCTACTTCCATTCTGTGTATCAGTGGGGACAATGCTAGCATGAGGATTATTGCTTAGCAACCTATAATGGGCAAGCACACCAGAGGAGCACCAGCAGGTTGCAGTGAAGATAGAAGATGTGAGTGTACTAATGAGTCATGCAGATGCGTAGGTGTTTAGTTGCTGTGCATCTATAGTACTACCCTTAAAGCAGGCAGAGGAATATCTGGCTTGGTTGTGCTGGACAGATTTTTTAAAAGCAAGTATGTTAAGCTGGGAATAGTGACACACACTTGTAATCCCAGTACTTGGGTTAGGCTGAGACAGGAGGATTGCAGGTTCGAGGCCAGGCTCATCTACTTAGTGAGGCCCTCTGCAACTTAGTGAGACCCTGTTTCAAAATAAAGAATAAAAAATAGGACTAGGGGTGAAGCTCAGAGGTGGAATACCCCTGGGTTCCATCACCAGTACCAAAAAAAAAAAAGCAAATGTTAAAGAAAAGAAGCAAGTACATTAGAACCCGCAGATCTAAAGGAATTGCTCTTTTTCACACTTATTTAAAAGCAAAAACAAGAGCATTATATATATATAATATATATAGTGTGTGTGTGTGTGTGTGTGTGTGTGTGTTACTGGAGATTGAACTCAGGAGCATTCTACCTCCAAGCTACACCCTCAGCCCTATTTCTTATTCTTTATTTTGAAACAGGGTCTCACTAAGTTGCAGAATGCCTCACAAGATACTGAGGCTGGCCACGAACCTGGATCCTCCGGTCTCAGCCTCCCAAATGCTGGGATTACAAGCCCGCACCACCACGCCCAGCAAGAGCATTGTATATTAATGGATATTATGACAAAACAAAATAGAGACATATGCCCTACCCACTCCCCTCCCCCAAAAGAAGTGATTAATTTGTTTACAAATCCAACTGAGAAGTGAGAGGGAGTCTTATACTACTTTCCTCATTTTCCTTTTATCAGAATAAGAAAAGTGGCTGAGCTGGGTATGATTCCATTGGTCACTGATATTCTCTTTCAGTGAATAATATTTCAAAAGACCTGTAACTACTTCATAGGTATGTCAGGGAAAAAAAAAACCTGTATGATTCCTATTAATTCTTTTATCCCAATCACTTCAGCAACCTTAGGCATAGAAAAAAACAACCCATAGCTTGTTCAGAGGAACCCAGGGCCAAGCTACCCAGTTTTACTAGGATAAAAGCCATACAATTCTGTTTGCTGATTCTATGAAAAATATGTGATCTTCAATCTCAGACAGACTTTCAATATTGCTTGAAAATCTGTGTGTATATAGTCTACTTCTTTCCATCTCCACAATAGTTATTTTGAGTTTTTTAAAAGGGGACTAGGGATTGAAACCAGGGGCATTCTACCTCTGAGCTACACCCTCAGGCCTATTTTATTTTTTTTATTTTGAAACAGGTTCTCACTAAATTACCTGTCTCAGCCTTCCAAGTACTGGGATTACAGGTGTGCATCATCATGCCTGGCTTTAAATTTTAATCTTTTATATCAAGCTTATGATGCCACCATTCCTTTGTTTTATCAATATTTATTTATTTGGCACTGAGGATTGAACCCAGGGGCATTCTACCTCTGAGCTATATCCCCAGCCCTATTTCATTTTTACTTTGAAACAGGGTCTCACTAGGTTGCTGAGAGTCTTGCTAAGTTGCTGAGGCTGTCCTTGAACCTGTGAGCCTACTGTCTCAGCCTCCCAAATACTTGAATTACAGTTATAAGCCATCACGCCTGTTTTAGTTTCCATTTTGTGTGTGTGTGTGTGTGTGTGTGTGTGTGTGTGTGTGTGTGTGTTACTGGAGATTGAACTCAGAGGCATTTTAATTCTGAGCTACACCTCCAGCCCTGTTTTATTTTTTTATTTTGAAATAGGGTCTCACTAAGTTCCTGAGGCTGGACATGAACCTGCAATCCTCTTGTCTCAGCCTCCAAAGTACATTGATTACAAGCATGCACCACCATACCCAGCTTCAGGTTCTATTCATAAGCAGAAATTGTTTAGTGGAGAACAACTAAGTGCTGAATCCAATGTATATTTTCTACTTGTTCTATCATTTGACTTTTCTGCAGCATTTGACACTTTTGATCACTTCATTTGAGTGATACATCTTTTTTTGTTTATGTAACATCTTTGGAGAATCACCCTTCTTATTAATCCATTTGGTTTAGATAGGCTGACCCTGCTCCCTAGACCTAGGGATAGGTAGCAATGCAAACCTGACCAATCAGAATACTTGGTGGATGGTTCAGAAATAGGCATGTAATTTATGCCAAATCCATTAAAACTGTTCTTAGATTTTTTCAAACTGGAATTTAGTGGCAAATCTTTTTTTTTTTTTTGCAGTACTGGGATGGAACTCAGGGGCATTCTACCTCTGAGCTATATCCCCAGCCCTATTTTTTATTGTTTATTTGGAAACAGGGTCTCACTAAGTTGTGGAGGGCCTCACTAAGTAGCTGAGGCTGTCCACGAACCCAGATCCTCCTGTCTCAGCCTCCCAAGTACTGGGATTACAAGCGTGCGCCACCACGCCTGGCTTCGAAAATATTTTTTGAAAGTCAATAATTATAAGGATCATGTAAATCTAAAGCTTCTGGTGACCATTTTTTAATCAAACGTAAGGACAATCTACTTAAAAATTAACTTTACAGCACAAAGTCCAGACTAGAGGTAGATTTAAGCTGTGTCTGAAAACAGTTATGTCCCTGCATCATTTCTTTAAGGAGTCCTGATTTTTTTTTAATGGGAGAATGATATTAGAAACCAAGATCTGAAGAGTAGCTGTCCAAGTTCTCTTACTTTTAAAAAATAACATTCCTAATATTACTTTTTATTTCTCCTCTTTGAGAATATAAAATTATAATTTAGAGAATGAATTTATACTGTTCTATTAATGTCATTTCCTTAGACAGAATTAGTTATTGCATTTGTTGAATTTAGCCATGAAAATGATGGTCCTTAAATATTCTTTGTGTCTCATATATGTGTGCTTATATTTACATTTGAACATACCTGTTTGCTTTTCTGTGGATGGAGTTTCTGTTTTCTGTAGTCTGCTGCCAGTAATTGTGGAGGAGGGGTACAATGTACAGGCAATAAAGTGTGTTGATAATTTATTTTCCATGTGTGTAGAAGTCCTACCTCTCTAGACCAAACTTCTATACCTCTTGTCCCAGTGCAGAGGTGAATGCCTCTGGTATCTGATCATTAGCTCAAATGGGGATAAAGATACACAAAAAGGTAATTCATCCTTCCACTGCCCATTCCTACATCCCTGGGCTGCCTCAAAGATGCCCCCAAATTTGGTAGTTGGCAGTACAGACTTTATTGCCTGTACATTGTACTCCTCCTCCACAATAACTAATATTATCTTTTTAGTCTTATTGTTTCTTCAATGAATTGAATACCACCTGCGTTATATTTTTCAGAGATCCTCAAAATTTCTAACTGCTAAGGAACCCTTTGTTATTACCAGTATTTTTATGCATACATTTATAAACATGCATTCAACCTTTCCTGTGATTTCTAGAGACTTGGGGTAGGGAAGAGATGTAGATACTTATTTGAATATACATATTGGTGGTGGGAGGGCTGGGATGTAGCTCAGTGGCAAAGCACTTGCCTTGCAAGTGTAGCACTCTGGATTCAATTCCCAGTTCCAAACACACACACACACACACACACACACACACACACACACACACACACACACGACCCAATGAACAATTAAACTATGAATATACATGTGTGGTAGACTCTCTGTAATGCTTACAGAGGACATATTTTCCCACCTTTTTTTCTGCCAACTGAACCTTAATTTTGCAGGAGATAGAAATCACTTGACTCAGTAATTGTGAGTCTGGGACAGGAGGATCACAGGTTTGAGGCCAACCTCAGCAATTTAGTGAGACTGTTTAAAAATAAAAAATAAAATAGGACTAGGGGTGTAGATCAGAGATAAAATGCCCTGGGTTCAATCCCCAGTATATGGGGAGGGGGAGAGAGATCATTTGATATCACAGAAGCTAGGTCCATCCTTTATATCATGGAATAAATTATGATTGCTCAAAATCAATCATAGTCATCCCTTCTCCCTTTGCCAGAGATTGGTTTGGGAATATGTACGTATTCTAGTTAGGGCCAATGAAATGTGAAGGGACATCTAAGAAATGGGGAGTCTGGGATTTTCTCTGCATGAATAATAAAACAAAGTCTGAAGAGAAGTCCCTTCGTCCTCAATCATTTTTTCCTATGAGAAAGTGATGCCTGGAACTGTAAGAGCCATTGTGCAACCAGATGTGATGGTGCAGGCTTGTAATCCTAGTATTTGGGAGGCTGACAGGAGGATCAGAGGTTTGTGGCCAGCCTCAGCTACTTAGTGAGGCACTCCGCAACTTAGTGAGACCCTGTTTCAAAAATAAAGAATAAAAAAATAGGACTAGGGGTGGAGCTCGGAGGCAGAATGCCCCTGAGCTCAATCCCTAGTACTGAAAGAAAAAAAAGGGGGGGCTGGATGTGTAGCTTGGAGGTAGAATGCCCCTTGGCTTCCATCCCCAGTAACACACACACACACACACACACACACACACACACACACACACACACAAAGTGCCATTGTGTGATCATGAGGTGCAAGTGCAAAAATTGAACCAAGAGCAGTAGAAACAAGCTGAGTACTTAATAAAGTCACTGAGTTGCTGAATGACTTGTGATTAAAACAACAGTAAATGTTTTTATGATTCAAGGGACTTGTCAGAATTTGTCACTTTCAGCTGATGGTGTTCCAATACACCATGCGAATGGATGTAAAAAATACGCTAGGGTTATGTAGATTAAAATCTACTTCCAATATTTCTTACATTTCACTTTACTTTCCTGTTCAGAATCAAATGTGGAGGAAGAGTCAGAACCTTCAACTAGTGCTAATGCTGAAGCCTCAGTGAATATTATGGTTAGAAAACCTGCAAAAGTGGTTTTTGCAGTAGAAGAAACTGAACTGAAACCAAAGCAAGAACCACTATGGAAGAAAAATCTTTTTGAACGAGTGGAGGCAAAAGCCCAGATAATGCAGCAGAAAATAACAGAGAAGGATAATATGAAGAAGGAACTTGAAAAAAAGGCTGAAAAAAAAGTCCCTAAGGATAATTTGGCCAAAGAGTGGTTTAACACTGAAAGCATGACGTTGAATACTCGTGCCTATTTGCTCGACAAGCTTCTACCCACCTTAGTTCCTGGAGTGGAAAAAATGTTAACACAATTGGAAAAGAAGAAAGTTTTGACTGAATCTGATGTTCCAACTAAGTTCGATCCAATTAATTATTTGGGGGAATATTTAATGAGAAACAATCCTTATTATTTCAAAGACTCAGAAATGTCTGGTTACCAGAGGGCGATGAGAGATGTCACAGAAGACCTGAAGATACATGTTCCCGACACTGTCTGCCACAGGTATAAATTATACTATTTCCGATTGATAATCTATCTCCTTGTATAGATAGCTAGTAAAATACTAATGTGAACACAAAAAGGACTTAAAAGAAGTGATTTTATAGTTCTTCAAAGATATTTATTCAGCTACAACTATGTGCTTCACTTGTTTTGAGGCACAATGAAAACTAGTGAAGTATAACAAGTTTTCGGTATTCCTGGATTTAATTGTCTAACTAGGACTCCAAGAGTATACTTATTTCTACAATTATTTTTCCCCCAGCACTGGAAAGTAAGCTATATGAAAGTTGGGACTTCCTAAAAGTTTAACTTTCCAAAGTCAAAATGTATAAAAAGTAATACAGTGGAAAGTTTCCTTTTCTTGTCCTTATCCTTTCATCCACCCAGTACTCCACTTCTGCCATAGATAACCACTGTTCTCAGCCTCCTTCCGTTCTTCCATTCCTTGTGTGTGTGTGTGTGTGTGTGTGTGTGTGTGTGTGTGTGTCTTACTGGGTATTGAATCCAGAGGAATTCTACCTCTGAGCTACACTCCTAGCCCCTAGCCCTATTTTATTTCTTTATTTTGAAACAGGGTCTCACTAAGTTGTAGGGCACCTTTCTAAATTGCTAAGGCTGGCCTCAAACCTGTGATCCTCCTGTCTCAGGCTCCCAAGTACTGTGATTACAGGTGTACACTACCCATGTCCAGCTTTTTTTTTTCCTTATTACTTTGAGATGAACCTTTATTACTCAGCTCCTACATATTGTGGAATATATTTATAGATTTTTTAATTCTTGTTCCATTGGTCTGTTTCTCTTTCATGTTTCCATACTGTATTAATTATTGAGGCTTTTAAATATGTTTCAACTAATATGCTTGTGGCCACTATTTGCTCTTCTTTTCCTGATGTCTCCTGGCTAATCATGTGTTTACTTTTTTATATGAATTTTAGGATTAACTTGTCTATTTAAAATAAAAGCAATGTGAGGAGAAAACAAACAAAACAAGCCTCAGAGGAATTTATAGAAATCTGATTACATTTACTTATTAACTTAGGAAATGAACATCTTTAATAATAATGAGTGTTTCTATTTGAGAATGTGTGTCTTTTCATTCCCTTATCTTATTTTGTATCCATTGATGTCATCTTAAAGTTTTGTTTTTGTTTTTGGCAGTATTTGGCATTGAGCTCAGGGGCATTCTAGCTCTAAGCTACACCCCCAGTCCTATTTTTTATTCTTTATTTTGAAACAGAGTCTCAGTAAGTTGTAGAGTGCATCACTAAGTAGCTGAGGCTGGCCATGAATCCGGATCCTCCAGCCTCAGCCTCCCAAGTACTGGGACTACAAGCATGCACCACCACACCCAGCTGTCTTAAAGTTTTTTAAAAAATTCATATAGGTATTGTATCTCTCTTGTTATATTCTTTACTAGTTATTTTATAATTTTTGTTGCTATTATAATTGGGACTTTCTTATTTTATGACATTTTCTGTCTGAATGTAGTCTGAGGAAATGAAAGCTATTAATTTCTATGTTTTTGTTCCTTGCTACCTTACTGAGTCTTCTCACAGTAAACTTTTAGTTGATTTATCGTATTTTCTAGGGAAATAATCATATTGTCTGCAAATGAGTAGTTTTCCTTCTTTTCATTTGTATACTTCTAGTATCTTTCTCTTACCTGCTTTCGCTATTACCTCTAAAACAATGTAAAATAATAGTGATGGTATGCGTGTTCTTGTCTAGTGTAGTACTTTAGTAGAAGGGCTGCTTGTGTTACTGCTTCACCGTGTTTAGTTTCTCTTATATATCAGTTCTACTCCATTTGAATCTGAGAAACATATATTTTATCACAATAAAAATTTATGTAGGGGCTGAGAATGTAGCTTGGTGGTAGAGCACATGCCTAGCATGTATGAGGCCCTTAGTTTGAGGCCTGCACTTCCAAAAAAAAAAAAAAAAGCAAGCAAAATGAATGTAGTTTCTGTGTTATTCTGTCTTATAGAGTGATTGGGGCAGGGGGAGTTTCTGGGGATTGAACCCAGGAGCATTCTAAAAAATCAACACTGTTGATTTTGCCAGATGCTTTTCAATACCTATGAAAATGATATTTTCATTTTCACCTTAGATCCATTAATGAGAAATTTTATTAATAGATTTTCTACTATTGAACTTAGAATTCCTGAAATAAATTCCACTTGGCTGTTTTGTATTTGGCTACATTGAAATATCTTTCCTACTAGTAAAACAGAATAAACATTTCCTCTCCTTTTAATTAAAGAATTACAAGGTGGCACACACTTGTAATTATGGAACCAACCTAGGTGTCCATCAATAGATGAGTGGATTACAAAATTTTGGGCTACCCACACAATGGAATTCTACTCAGCAATAAAGAACAAAATAATGTCATTTGCAGGAAAATGGATGAACCTGGGGAGGGAGCCAGGGGAAAGCCCACCAACTGCTGTGTGCATGTATGTCACTATCACTGTGAATTACATTATGATGTGAGACTATAATGCACCAATAAAAGTATATAAGATACTAAAAATAAATTTAAAAGGCACATAAAAATTCTTTTGCTTGGTTTGCAAAGACTTTATCTTCTGTTGATAATGTTAACGTTGCCTCAACTTAAAAAGTTTTCTAAGCCAGGCATGGTGGTACACGCTTGTAATCCCAGTACTTGGGAGGCTGAGACAAGAGGATCTGGATTCGCCACCAGCCTCAGCTACTTAGTGAGGCTCTCTGCCTCTAATTTAGTGAGACCCTGTTTCAAAATAAAGAATTAAAAAATAGGACTGGGGGTATAGCTTGGAGGTTGAATCCCCCGGGTTCAATCTTCAGTACTGCCCCCCCCCAAAAAAGTTTTCTGCTGCTTCCCAGAATAAAAAGGTTTTCTTTCATCTCTGGAGTCTTAAAACAGTAGGTAGGAAAGACATTCCTTACTTATTTGGAATAATTTTTGAAGTGTTAGCTCCTTAACTGAAAAATACAATGTCACTGCTATTTGTAGACTTTAAATGCAGTAGAATTTACTGCTTTATATTGGGATTCCTGAAAGATGGATATGGAGTTAAAATATACTTGAGTTCTTCCATGAAATTTTGCATAACTGTCAAGTAGGTTAGGTTTGTAGAATTTTCTGTACTACATATTTTCTTTTCTTCTCCTCCTTCTGCCTCCCCCTCCTTCTATTATTATTATTATTATTATTATTATTATTATTATTATTATTCTACTAGAGATTGAGCCCAGGGGCATTCTACCTCTGAGCTACACCCTCAGCCCTTTTTGTCTGTGTGTGGAACTGGGGACTGAACCCAGGGGCATTCTACCTCCGAGCCCCATTTTTTATTCTTTATTTTGAAACAGGGTCTCACTAAATTGTGGAGGACCTCACTAAGTAGCTGAGGCTGGCCACAAACCTGTGATCCTCCTGTCTCAGCCTCCCAAGTACTGAGGCTACAAGTATATGCCACCAGGTCCAGCTCCCTCAGCCCTTTTTAATTTTTATTTTGAAACATAGTCTCACTAAGTTGCTCCAGGCCTCACTAAGTTGCTGAGACTGGCTGCAAATTTGCATTCCTCCTGCTTCAGGCTCCCAAGTACTAGGATTACAAGTGTGTGCCACCTTGTCTGGCTCTTGGTATCATTTTAAAAGTATTGCTTCCTTCTGACTCTGATTCCTCCAATACTTGGGAAGGCATATTTGAAAAATCTTTACCAACTGATCGTGAATTGGTAATGAAAAATATTTGCTCTTAAAACTTATTTCAAAAATTTGTAAACCTAGGCATCGAAAGGGTCAATTTTACTTATGATATTTTTAAAATAAAGAAATTTTCTGTGGTATTGGAAATTGAACCCAGGGGTGTTTTACCTCTGAGATATATCCCCAGCCCTATTTTATTTTTTATTTTAAACTAGCATCTCACTAAGTTGCTGAGGCTGTGCTCAAACCTGTGATTCTCCTGTCTTGGTCTCCCAAGTGTTGGGATTACAGGCATGGGTCACAATGCCCTCATTAAATTAAAGAATTTTAGACAATAAAAAGAGAAGATTAAGCCAGGTGCACACCTGTAATTCCAGTACTTGGGAGACCAAGACAGAATTGCAGGTTCATGGCTTGCCTCAGCAATTTAGCAAGGCCCTCAGCAACTTAGTGAGACCCTGGTTCACGTTAAAAAAAAAAAATAGGGACGGGGGTGTAGCTCAGAAGTGGAATGCCTTGGGGTTCAATTTCTAGTGCCACAAAAAAAAGGGAGAAGGGAGATTATTAATGCTAAAATTTCAGACTATTTCAGAGAAACAGGGCGTATTATATTTAATGTCTTCTTTCTTCACCAGTTCAGACACATACGATTGTAGAGCAAGAATTTAAATGAGCCAAGAAGTAGATTCAAGAGGCAAAAACTTGGATCTTTTTCTGTATTGTGCATACCCATTTCTGGCTTGGAAATGATCTCTGATCCTTGCATCTGTTGCTTATTTTGTAGTCACTAAGGTATTGTGCGGTACCTTGAGATATCTTTCAGGTATTATTTCCAGCGACTTCTCTTTATTAGCCTTACATATTAACAATGGAACATTTAATCCATGAAGACAATCATAAAAAGCTACTCCAAAGGATTACTATCTCTACCACAGCCTCATAGAAGAGAAGAATAAGTCAGTATAAATGCTCATGCATTAAGGATACACAGACTGAGTAAAATTTAGAAAGGGATAGATACAAGCCTTTATTTTACTTATTATAATTCCTGCAGATTAACTCATGTATGTTGTTCTAGGAATTTATGCAGATTATATGCCAAAATCCATTATGCATGTTCCTATTAGAATGTGATATCTGCAAAGGGTTCTAAGATTTACTTCAAAGTACCCACATTTTGTATTTTTTTTAGGCCTCAAAAGGTCCAACTCATTCTTACAAGCTGCCAGCACTGGGACTTGGCAAGACAGAGTATGTTTCATCCTTGATATGGGCTTTCCTCAGTTGCCAGGAGACCGTGGCTTCCTAGACTGTCTGTTCACACTTCATACTTGCCACCTATACTGAGCCAAATCCTTGTGCTTACACTATGCTGGGAAATCCTGTAGGTGCTTTTTTTTGGCAGTACTGGAGATGGAACCTAGGG
>PVLC010042621.1:0-12871 GCA_004027655.1 Graphiurus murinus | reverse complement strand
TGTCTGAGATACATCCCTAGCCCTATTTAATTTTATTTTGAAACAGAGTCTCACCAAGTTGCAGAGGGCCTTACTAAATTTCTGAGGCTGGCTGCAAACCTGTAATCCTCCTGTCTCAGCCTCCCAAGTACTGGGATTACAGGCATGGGCCATCACACCCGGCTCACCAACACCTTCTACTAGCTCCAAACCTTCTGTATACTTGCAGATTTAGAGGCTTCACTCTGGTTCTTCCTTCAGGTTGAGGTATTAGTCTCCTCCTGTTCTCTACCTGTTCAATAATCCCCCTTAGCCTACCCAGCTCAGTTAGATTTCACATTTTCTACACATTCTTACATTATTTTGGGGTCTTCTATGCAGAATTGCTTTCTGTTCCCTTTGAGTGCTACATGCCTTTCTTTAATATACATCCTAACCTATCTTATGATAATTTCTTGTATCCATGATTTTTCTCACTAGATAGTGAGGTTTTATGTACAAAAATAGTATTTTCTTCCTGTATCTTGTTGCTTATCCCAGAACATTTAATGAGCAAAGAATAATTATTAGATCATTGATTTTTTTTTCAACTGGCCGTCACTGTTGTGATCACAAGATTCTTAAAGTCTGAAATTTTGACTCAGTTCTGAGATTACAACTGGTCTTATTTTAACAAAGTATCCCCTTTTAGATAAATAAATAATAGAATTCTCACACTGCTTAGTTTAAGAGTGCCTCTTCTTACCCTTCAATTATTTTTTCCAGCCAACATTAGGGACTTGTTTACAACTTATAGAAAAGACACTGAAGGAGCATCACATAAAGAGAACATAATAAAAAAAATCTTAACAGCCATCCTGGTGTTTAAACCAGTTAAGGAAAAATTTAATCAAGAGGCCAGAAGACAGCTGGATGACCCATGAATATTTAACATGAACCTCATTATGTCTAACAATGTCAAGAAATGCTGTCATATTTGAAGGATACCTGTGAAAGTGGCTCATAACACCCACATGCCAACTGTGAGAATGCTCTTCCATGTCGGTCATATATTTGAACATTAATTCAAATTATACCAGAATTCGAAGTCATTGCTAGAGCCAAGGAAGGTACCCAGTAAGTGTAATCTTCTTAGCTAGTCATTTTTCCAGGGAATGAAGAATTTAATATAGACAAATATGGGATAATATTTTGGGAATTACAGTGTGGTTGTCATAATAGCAGTGTATTGGTCAAGTTTCCATTACAGTGTCAAAATATCAAAGAAAAACAACTTAAAAGAGGAACTATTTATTTTGACTCATGGACTTATTTAGCCCATGGTCACTTGACTATTTTCTGTGTCTGTGGTAAGGCAGAGTATAGTGGTAGGGCAAAGCTGTTTACTGTGTGATGGCTGGGGAGGAAAGAGGAGAGGAGAGAAAAAGAGAGGAGAGAAGAAGGGGGAGTGAGGGAGAAGAAAAAGAAGAGGAGGGGGAGAGGAGATGAGAGCCCTCATGACCCAATAATTTCTCAAAGTTCTACCTCTAACATAGGAGCACTGGGGACCTAAGCCTTTGGGGGAGTGTTCAGATCTAATCATAACAAGCAGCCCAAGCAGAACCATCTGTGGACTCTAGACGTATAAGAGGTGAGGTTGATGTGGCTGGAGTATGTGCCACTTCACCCATTGGAGATTACTTGGCTGGACATTCAGGTGACCCCTCCATTTACTCTCCCACAGACCTCCTTCAAAAGCTAAAAGATGGGTGGTAGGGGACAATCCACCCAGAGAGAAAAGGGGGCAGTTTTTGAGAATAAGTATGATGAATGAAGGAAATAGGGTGAGGAGGGTAAGTTAGGAAGTGAAAGAATCATTACCCCAGTTATATCTTTATGTCCTCCAGATCAAGGATTACCTGCAAGAAATTTGATTTTGTTGTTCTTTCTGATGCTCGGACCCAAACACTGGATTTCATTCTTCTAATACCCATCTATACTAAGCTGGTAGCAAGCTAAATATGTTTCATTTCATAGTAAATGAGGGTAAAGGTCTTTGAGTAAAATTTCAAAGTATTTTGGTGATAAAAATTATATTAACAGGGACTATTTAAAATAGGAAATAATAATAATAAAACATTTTATTTATAATATTAAAGAGAAGCAAATGGCCATGGGCAAATAGGAGCAAGATGGGAATGTACTCTGGTAATTGATGTATTAATAAGAATATTATCTTTCTGGTGTCTCATTTCTTCCAATTCTGCTAGTGATGATTATATTGATTAAACTCTCTTGGTTGCAAGTAATATAAAATTAAGCTGAAAAGGAAAGCTTAAAAGTAGACTGGTTTCAATAGTGCTATGAATGCATAAAAAGCTACCAGTTCCAATATCAACGACACGATTTTCGAGGGGGTGGAGAAGATCCCATGGGTAAGGCACCAAGATACTCTATAACCCAATATGTTATAACAATGCATCAAATAAAAAATATATTTGTTAAAAAATAGACTGGATTCCCAAATAACTCTCCTCCTTTGTGAAGAGAGTTGCTGCCTAGAGAATTGTGGAAAAGAAACAAGTCTCAGGGCATGGTTCTCAGCCCTACTCTTCCCCACTAATCTGTGTCAATCTTAATAATCTTGGATCAACCTTTTTGCCAGGGTTCATGGCACAAAATGGTTGCTGTTCACAGATCTAAAGGTTTCTATGTTAATTCTAGACACTCTGAAAAGAAGCTAATCCTTATCTTTCTTCCCCTACTCTGCTCCCCACTTCCTTCATTCTTTCCTTCCTTCCTTCTCCCTCCTTTACTTTTTTTTCCACAGTTGTAATAATTATCAAAAAAAGGACATGGTTAAAACTTGTTCAAACAAGTCCTAACATACTATACCTCAAATGAAATCTGTCAAGATAAAGTAGGTATTTCCTAAGAATTAGATGACATTTAAAAGGACCTGAACTACCGATTTTATACTTTAATGACCTTCAAGTATCCTATAGGGTTAAAAGTACCTACCAAGTAGAATAGCTGGCATTTCAAAATAGTTTCCTCATCTGGAAGAAGGTATTTAGGACCTGTGAATGGAAAATATCTTAAAAGGAGCCAGAAGGAACTTATATAGGACAGTATTATTTTTATATCTTTAAAATCAGCAACAAAATGTCTTGACAGGAGTTTCTCTCTACTTTAGGAGTGCATTATTTCTATTGTTAGAGGAAGTGAATGAGTTAAAAAGTCCCTTTGACAAAGTCACTTCACTTTCACAACTCCAAAATAACTTATTAATGCTAATTAAGTAGGATTGTTTCTTGTATCTATATTATAGGTAACTTTTTATCATAATGATATTCTCTTAATTTAAAATGAAAATTTGAAATTAAATATTCTTCACTTAGGAAATAATAAATGGGGGTTACCTCAGCTGAAAGTGTAGGTGGTAAACTCTCATTGTGAATTTATCTGGGCGCCTATGAAATAAGAATAACATTAAAAATGAAAGAAAAAATGTTTCCATAATCTACATTTGTGCTTATAAGCACTTTCTTTTAGCAATATTAAAATCCTAAACCAAAACTTGCTAACAATATTAGTGGCAAAATATATTCCATATCGTAATATTTATCTAAATGTGGGAATCCATTTTAAAAACTTATTTTTAATTGATATAAAATATATGCATTTATCAAGATAGCTTGCAGTATGTTTACACTGTGGAATGACTAGTTAACAAATGCACCACTTCATGCAGTTATCATTTTTTGCAGTAAGAACACATAAGGCTTTCTTAATAGGTTTCAAGGATTAGAAGAAAGCAAAACAACCAGAGAACAAAGCAGTTGAATTCTATTTAATTTCCTCTGTTTTACCTGAAAACTTCAGGAACTTCAAGGCCAATTCTGTGTTCAAGTGTTCAAGTTCCTTGTTCCCTGAGGTCCTTGCCAGTGACAAGCTACTCAGTATTAATTCACAGGGATCCAGAATGTCTATTTACTTCTGTGCTGAATACCAGAGCACTGGGACTCTGAGCTGAAGGTGACCAAATGTATATCAGAAAGAGAGACTACAGTGTTTTAACTAATTCTGACTCAAGTTCTGACTTACAGCTTGACAAAGAGGTTATTGAAATGTTACCTCTTCCATTTATTTACTGACACTGTTGTTACGGGTGGTTTTTTTGTTTGTTTGTTTGTTTTTTTGTTTTGTCTAAGTACTTTCTTGACTTCATAGAATGTCAAGTTCACACTGATGTCATTCCCACCTGACATAATTGCACTTAGGAGGAAAAGAGAAATAGGCAGGGGAAAAATCTCAGTGTCAGGCTCAAGAGTCTGTGTTCGGATCTTTTCCAAGTTGACATATTGTAGACTGACTGAGCTGATTTGGTTAAGTAAATATAGCTAGAAAGTCATGTTTCCTTCCAAAGGTGCACACACCATTCATGGCTCATTATGTAATTCTTTGCTTCATATAAATGACTTAAATTTCTACCCAGTTCTGGATTAGCATGCCCATGTTTCAAATAAGGAAATTCTAGCACAGAAACAGATGTCAAGGCCATATAGGAGCTGCAAAGCCATGTTCAGTTCCCAATTAGCATTTTCTAAATGCTCCTGGGTATCTAACATTTTATCCTGAGCTCTCTGATTTTTATACCATAAGAAAAGGCATTTTATGTCTTGCAAGAATATGTAAAGTAGTTCTACATACATTTCACATGCAGTATTAGGATGATATAATTAGTAGATGCACCCAATGTTGTTTGATCTAGGTGTAGATAATTGGGAAAGGTTCAGCTCAAATAAAACTTATGTGTCTTAGCCAGTGGTTTCCCATCTTTTGAGCTATCAGAATCCACTTTTAAACTAGAATAAGTTGTTCATTACTCTGAAAATTATAATTTTATATCCAGTTAACCCATACCAAAAGATTTATATTTAGCTGGGAGTGGTGGCATATGCCTGTAATCCTAGTACTTGAGAGGCTGAGGCAGGAAGATTGCAGGTTCTAGGACAGCTTCAGCAACTTAGTGAGTGAAATCATCAGTAATCTAGAAAGACCCTGTTTCAGAACAAAAATAAAAAATAGGGCTGGGGGTGTAGCTCAGAGGTAGAATGCACCTGGGTTCAATCTCCAGTACAAAAAAAAATTATATCTAATGCATATATATTAAATGTATATTATTATAGGCATGGTGCTAGATAAATATTAACTTTGCTTTCAAGAGATTAGCAGACTCAGATATGACTGTAATATAATAATTTGCATTTAAGTAGCCATAATAGCATATTATATACTTTTAAAATATAGGTGCATAAGTATGTTAGATTAATCTTTCTTAAAAAGCATGGTTTACATACACTAGGGGAAGATTCTTGCATGAACTCATGCCCCACTCTTCCTACTTGTGTTCAAACTCTGGAAGCAATTGATTCACAACCATTGGTCTAGGCTTCCTCCATTTTTCTAGAAAAGACAACCTCACCTCCTTTACACAGACAATATAATAGTGTTAGTAAGACCAGACTATGTCTCCAACTCTGGCTCTCGTATTTACCTGATATGTAACCATGGAAATGTTATTCAATGTCCATGTAACTCCATTACTTTCTATAAAATAGAGATAATAATAGTATCTATGTCATATGTTTGAGAGTTAAAAAAGTTAATACATGCATAACACTTATGAATTATGATTATCATTATATTATTATAACATTATAGTAATTATCATTATTATTACTGCTGCTACTACTACTACTACTAATCTGTTGGGTACTGCAGGTGGGTACTTCATGAGTGTCTACTTTGAGTCCAGCACTAACCAAAGGCCCGCCTCGTGGTTTGCCGTGCAAGAGAATGTGTCAAGCTTGGCTTAAGTTGATTAAAATTTCCATTTGGAAAACACCTGAAATTTAGTTTCCTTTTGCAGGGGTATAAATGATTCAGGAGTCTTGATTGCTTGCCAGCTGGTACCCTCATCCTTGTTTAATGCTTTATTGATCAGGAGTGTCTGTAGGCACTCTGCGTGGAGGACATCAAATACTGATGTCTGATTGCCAAGGAGACTTTGCGGGTTTTTTATTTTCTTCATGGGAGCTGTCTAATAGCATTAGGCCATTGATCCATTTACTGTATTTGGCCCCCTGGCAATGGCTAATGCCAGTAAGACCATGTGATGAAATATTCTTCTTAGAGGGTTAGAAGGAAAAAAGAATATGGCTCTTAGCTGAGGGAGGCATGCAGTATGGGGTAGCTTTTAGACATCTCTCCACTTCTCTCATACCAAGCTCTGCAGACTGACCATGTGTGCATCATAGTTTGCCACTTATATTTCCTTTAGTTTCAAGTTCTGTACCCTTCAACATGTTCTTTTGTCATTTATTTAATTTAAAATCCATTTCCAGAGGAAATGTGCTTATTTCTGCTGAAGTTAAAGTATTAGGAAAGAGTCCCTATTTTATTTTAATATACTCTTGCTGGTACATTGTAACCATACATCATATTGAGATTTAGTGTGATAGAAACACCTGCACACAGCCCCGGGTACATTTCCTTCCGTGTCCCACCCCAGCCCCCTCCCCTCCATTTGAAATGTTGAAATTGGTATTGAGAGCTTCACAAATCTACACAGGATTGTTGAACTGTTTCCTTCAAGTCTGCCCACTCTCCAGATTCCTCCCCAAACCCCCTTCCACTATTCTACTGGTATCTCTCTTCATTTATTTGATGACTTTTGTTTCCCAATTTCTCTATAGTTTTCACATAAGTGAAAACACATGACCCTTTGCTTTCTGCTACTGGCTAATCTCACTTACCTTAATATTCTCTAGTTTCATCCATTTTCCTGGAAATGATGTTATTTTGTCCTTTTTATGGCTAAGTGAAATTCCATTGTGTATATGTACCACAGTTGCATTGCCCATTCATCTGTTGACAGACACCTAGGCTGGTTCCATAGTTTGGCTATTGTGAATTATGCTGCTATAAACATAGAGACACATGCATAACTGTAATATTCTGACTTCAATTCCTTTGGAAAGACATCCAGGAGTTGTATGGCTGGGTCAAATGGTGTCTCCATTCCCAGGTGTCTAAGGAACCTCCACTCTGGGTTCCATAGCAGCTGTACTAATTTTCAATCCTATCAATAGTGTACAAGGGTTCCTATTTCTCCACATCCTCGCCAGCATTTATTAATGTTTGTATTCTTGATCATTGACATTCTAACTGGGGTTAGATGAAATCTTAGTGTAGTTTTGATTTGCATTTCCCTGATCAATAATGATTCTGTAGGCTCTGTCTTCAGATTCTTGATGGTTTCCTTTGCTGCATAGCTTTTAAATTTAATGCCATTCATTTTATGCCATCATTTTTATTTCCTGAGCTTTGGGAGTCTTACTGAGTACTACTAGTACTTATATGTTGGAGAAGTGGTTATATGTCCTCTTCTAATAATTGAAAAGTGTCTAGGTATTTTATCCATCTTGAGTTGACTCTTGGGCAGCATGAAAGGTTAGGGTTTAATTCCATTCTTATACATATGGGTAACTAGTTTTCCCAGCACCACCATTTGTTGTAAAGACTGTCTTTTCTCCAGCATGTTTTTGGCACCTTTGTCAAAAATAAGCTGGCTAATAAGTGTGAGGACTTGTTTCTGTATCTTCTATTTTGTTTGTTTTCCAGCCAGTTTTGTTACTATAACTCTTTACTGTGCCATCTCTAGCATAGTTTTTATTGCTAAGAATTGCTTTGGCTACTCTGGGTCTTTTGTTTTTCCATATGAATTTTAGAACAGTGTCTTCTAGCTCTGTGAAGAATGACATTGGTATTTTAGTAGGGATTGCATTGCATCTGTATATGGCTTTTGGTATAATTCTGTCTATAGGTAGAAACATCACTCAAAGAAGATGTGGATTTTCCCTTCTGGAGTCATTATTTGTTAAGAAAATCTCTTACCCCTTTAAATTAAAACATGGTGTCATGTAAAAAGTAGGGCTTGTGATTTTTGGTCACCTGAAATTCATGTGTTAGCTCCAACACTCACTGCCCTTGTGGCTTGAATAAGTTGCATAAAATTCTTGACTCATCTACATAAACAGGATAAAAGCTACTCTTAATGACTGATGTGAGAAGTAAGTGAAATAAATACAAAACAAGTGAAACATAGTGGACCTGGACATTATAATTGTTAGCTTCTGTCTATTGGCTAAATTGTGGTGGGCACACAAGTAGGGTTATTAGGCTCCAGTCTGAGTCCTCAATAAGACATGTGATGGGGCCTCCTTCCAGCCTCAGTGTCCAAAACAATATTGAGAGTTGTCACTCCTTCAGAGGGTACTATTGATGGCCCTTCCAAAAGAAATTTCTACCCATGGCAGATGGATTTCTTTTGGGTTTCCACCTCTTATTAAGTTCTTTAAAAATTGTACTGCATAAGTAAGTGCAAGGGATGGGACTAGGAGAGGAAAAGCAACAACAACAAAAATAAGTCTATAGTAAATACTATTAATTCTTACAAATATTGTCTTCTTCTTCCTGGGTGAATTTATACCACCATCATACCACTGGCAGGGCACACAGCCTTGTGCATTACTCTGAGCAATGAAACTGGGGGAAGTGTTATATGTCATACCCAAGTAGAAGCTTTAAGAGTAGCTTGGGGGGTTAGTCTTTTCTTTAATCCTCCTTCATGAGACCCATAATGTTCCATATCATGACTGCCCACCAGTGTGACTTGGACAGAGGATAACCTGGAGCAGCAGCACAGCAATGTAGCATGAATGAAACATGAGACTTTGTTTTCGGGAGGCTCTGTAATGCTGTGGTTGTTTGCAACTTTTGAATACACGCTTTCCTATTTGATTGTGATAGACATATCCCAATTAACCAAATCAGACCTGTCTTATGCCCTGCAATGTGTACCAACTTGTGTAGTCAGAGGACCTCTCAAACACTGCCTATTTTGAAGGTCCATGTTGCACCTTCTACAGTCTGAGTGCAGAGTTTCCAGTGACCCACTGGTATTCTTATTTTAAAAGCTGAATCTCTAAATAAACTAAGTGATGGAGCCTCCATCCATTCAAAAATGCACACAGTACAAGATCTACTTGAGAGGTACTGGCTGTTGGTACTGTGTCACTTCAATGTTGTTGTCCCTTTGGCATAACACAGGGGTTTGAATGTTATCTGAATGCCATCCTGGGCTTGAATGTCATTTGATTTGAAGCTTATTCTCTTATTCAGTCTCTAACTAGCTGTATGGTGTTGAGCAAGGCACTTATCTTTAGGTCTCAGTTTCCTACTACTTAAAACGACTATTATTTATTCCTACAACATAGGATTGGATTGTTTTGAGAAATAAATAAATTAATCTATGTAAAAGGATGTCAGTAAACCATAAAATACCACACGAATGTTAACTCTAATTTCCATGGCATTTAGTGTCCTTAAACTGTTCCTTTACATTTTCCAACACACACAGCAATTTCTCCAAGCCAAGAATACTTCAGTGAGCACACTATGGCAAAGATGTCCTGCCAGCAGGTCTCTGCAGTGATATAAAGGACAGCCATAACTAGCATTTATCAAGAAGGTCTTTGGGATGAGCCTGAGTCCCATGATGTCAGAAAAGTAGAAAAGATTTTTGCAACCTTGTATTACCACATTAGCACATACACATAAGTAGACACATATGCAAAACAAATATACATATGCCTGTATGTACACTCAAACATACATGTACATACACATATATGTGAACATTGTGTTAGCCTTCTGTCACTTGAACTAATACCTGAGATAATCAACTTAAAAAGAGAAAATATTTCCATTATTTTGGGTAGATACCCAGAAGTGGTATTGCTGAATCATATGGTAGGTTCATTCCCATTCTTCTGAGGCCCCTCCACACTATTTTCCAAAGTGGTTACACTAATTTGCAGTCCTATCAACAGTGTATCAGAGTTCCTACTTCTCCACATCCTTGCCAGCATTTATTATTATTTGTGTTTTTAATGATTGTCACTCTAATTGGGGTTAGGTGAAATCTCTGGGAGTTTTGATTTGCATCTCTTTGATTGCTAATGATGTTGAACATTTATACAGTGGCTATTTGTATTTCTTCTTTTGTGAAGTGTCTATTTAGTTCAAATGCCCATTTTTAAATTGGGTTAGTTTCTTTTTTGGTGGTGAGTTTTTTGAGTTCCTTGAATATTCTAGACATTGGTCCTCTATTGGGGGAGTAATTGGCAAAAATCTTCCATTCTGTTGGCTCTTTCTTGAGGTTCTTAATAGTTTCCTTTGCTGCAGAGAAGCTTTTCAGTTTAATGCAATCCCACATATTGATCTTCTTTTGAATTTCTTTTGCCTTTAGGGTGTTGTTGAAGAAATTTTTACCTGTGCCTATATGTTGGAGTGTTGGTTTTATGTTGTCTTTAAGTAACTGCAAGGTTTGTGTTCTAATCTCCAGGTCTTTTATCTATCTTGAATTGACTCTTTTTCAGGATGAGAAAGTGGGGTTTTTTTTTCCATTTTTCTGCATATGGATAACCAGTTTTGCTAACACCATTTGTTGAAGAGGCTTTTTTCCATTATATGTTTTTGGCTCCTTTGTCAAAAATCAATTGGCTGTAAGTGTATTGATTTGTTTCTGAATCTTCTTTTCTGCTCCATTGGTCAATGTGTCTGCTTTTGTGCCAATACTATGCTGTTTTTATTATTATGGCTCAGTAGTATAGTTTGAATTCAGGTATTGTGATACCTCCTGCATGGTTCTTATTGCTGAGAACTAATTTGGCTATTCTGGTTTTTTGTTGTTCTAAGTTAATTTAAGGACTGATTTTTCAATATCTGAAGATGACCTTGGTATTTTAATTGGTATCCCACTTTATCTGTTGATCAATTTTGGAAGAATGGCCATTTTGATGATATTTGTTCTGCCTATTCAAGAGCATGGGAGGTCCTTCCACCTTCTAATATCTTCAATTTCTTTTTTCAATGTTTTATAATTTCCCTTGTAGAGGTCTTTAACCTCCTTGGTTAGGTTTATTCCTAAGTATTTTATTGTTTGTGGATTATTGTGAACAAAGTAATGCATGCATACCTATGTTTATAACTGCATAATTCACAACTGACAAACTATGGAACCAGCTGAAATGTCCATCAACAGATGAATGGATTACAAAACTATAGGACATATACACAATGGAATTCTACTCACCATACAGAAGAACAAAATTATATCACTTGAAGGGAAATGAATCATGCTAAGTGAGATTAGTCAGTCACAAAAAGTGAAAAGTCAGATGTTCTCCCTTATGCAGAAGCTCGGGAGAAATTGAGACATAGGAAGGATTCCAAACAAAGGAGGAAAAACCTTATTTGAGTGAAGAAGGCAACTCAATGAAGGAGATGGGAGGGTGAAAGAGGGAAACACCTCAATAGTCATGATGTACATACACAAACTTATCAAAGCCAATCATTGTGCTGAGCATGGAAAGGAAGGGAGGCAGAGAGAATAGGGTGGGAACTGGGGAAGAGCTCATTGAGTGCTATGTGCATGTATGCCTCCATCATCCTGAACTTCATCAAGATGTATGATTGTAATACACCAATAAAATAAGATAAAATATTGAAATAAAAAAGAGAAAAGGTTTTTTTGGTTCAGATGTTTGGTGATTTTAGTCCATGATTGATTGGCTCTATTGCTTTAGGCCTGTGGCAAGGCAGCATATCAAGGCAGGGAGTCTGTGGTGGGACAAAAAAAAATGCTCATCTTATAGCCAGGAAATGAAAAAGAGAGGAATAGGAAGGAATTGTGGTCCCACTATAACCTCTAGAGGCACACCCCCAATGGCCTGGAGACCTTCCTGTCTTCCCTCCCTCCTGTTAATATTTCTACCACTTTCCAATAGCACCAGGGTAGGTACCAAGCCTTTAACAGGCTTTTGGGAGAGATTTAACAACCAAACTATAGAAATTTGCACATACACATATATGCACACATAAATCTCATATACACATATGCACAAAGATACATACACACAATGTTGTCAGAGGCAGGAGAGAGTGAGTCACAGTTCTGACTTCTCACTAGTCTGATGAGAAGAGATGGGAATAGGGAGAGTGTGTTTGAGTAATTTTGTCACCATGTGAAGGATGTTAAAGCTAGCAGTAATTGTGGTAGTGGTTCTACAATGGTAAATCTGGAGACTTGACTCTTATGATTTTACCCTCTCGTTTCAGTGCTTTTTGAAACAGAAGAAATTCAGAGCACTTTGTATTAGGAGCACTTTACACTCAGGAGGCACTCTAAAAAGCTGTGGTTTTGCAATATTTGGGGGCCACAACAATCTACTTAGGAGACAGAAAGGTTTTGAGCAAAAGAACTTGTACACCTTGAGTGAGTCATCCTCTCCTCAATCAATGTTATCATGAGTCAGAGCCAAGGCACTATGAGTTCTTCCTGCCTGTGCAAACAAGCAGACGAGATGAAGTCAGGTCTTGTGGTTAAAAGCATTTTCTTTTACTGTATTAAAAGTGATTATTGATAAAATAACCACTTTTAATACATTAAGAGTCCTGACTGCCATGCAAGCCATAGCCAAACTAGACTTCAGAGTTCACAACAATCAGAAATGTGACCATTTCCACCTCTTCATTACCTCTTGCAGAAGTGTACTCCCCCTGAGGGTGTACACATACACACATACACACACACACACACACACACACACACACACACACACACACACACACATACCCCACCACCGCCTCTGCCACTACCACTGCCACCACCACCTCCTCCTCCTCTGTAGGTTGAATATATTATATTTCATGCCTCAGTTCTTCTAAGCGCAGTAATTTAAATTGTTTCCGATTTTCATTATTATGAGTAATACCACACTGA
>PVLC010042620.1:0-12855 GCA_004027655.1 Graphiurus murinus | reverse complement strand
TGAGCCACCACTCCTGGCTTAGTACTTGCTGCTTTTGTGTGTGACATATTGTGTTACTGCATTTAATTCAGGAGTGTTGAATTTCTATAGCTGTCTAACAAAATCAGTATCACTTTTTCTAGATCCACTCACATATCCTGCAAACATTTATGTCAGCATTCTCATTGTCTACCATGGCTAAAAAGTAACTGAAGAGTTGCCACCATCATTATGGTTATGTTATGCTTTTTATATGTCTGTGTTTTTAGTTCCTCAGCCTCAACCCTGTTTCTCCTAAACCACTTCACAAATATGCACTTTAAAGTGAGGTAGAAATTATATATATATATATATATATATATATAACCATACAAAGTAATCAGAATGCCAAGTTTTAAATATTGCATGGTTGTAGAATTCACAAATAGTTTTCTTTGGGCACTATAGTTTGCTACTTAAATAAATGCCAGCTTCACTGTTTTAAACTTTTTTTTTTTTGCCATTTTAACAAGAGATTTCTCCTGTGTTTTCATCTATCCACCAGAGCAAAGACCTGCTAAAAAGTTAAGGTTTTTTAAATCAAAAGTCATGTCCTTTTAGTACAGAGAACCATATGTGAGACCTCCTAAAAACAGAGGAAAAACCAAAGATGAAACAAGGCTGGCTCTGCCACACATTTTATCTGAATTCAGGTCCATTTTTGGAAACAGGCATAGAGGTATGGCCCCTCTGAGGGTAACCACTAAAATAGATGTCACTGGCAATAGAAGAGATTCTATTTCAGCTGTCTGAAACAAGTACTTTTAAATCAACCTCAGTAATAAGTAAAAAAAAACAAATGAAACTTACACAAAAGCATTACATAGACATAAGACATATGCTGCCTCTAACTGTGGATAGGTAAGGAAGGGCAGATTATTGAACTTTACCACAAATCAGGTTAAAATTTGTCAGATTTAAGAGTAATCAATTATCAATTTCTGACCAGCTTAGCTTCTTCTTTGTGACACACCCAGATAGAAATCTTAGAAATAGTTGATAATATAGTTAAAGCTTCCCTTTCTTCTAAGAGATAAAAATATTTTTATAGAACAATAAATTGAATTGGGCAAATACCTGTTCAAACATACTTAAAATCAAGGAGAATTGAAAAAAATCCTTTGAAATATTCTTCATAAAGAAATATCACAACAGTCAATCCTGTGCAAGCCAACTCATGTGTTATCATTATTGTGCAATATTTTGCAATTGTACAGTGTTCATTTGATTTGTTTTGCTTTTGAGCTCCTGTTGCACTATCTGTTTCGGATTTCATTTGTTTTTTTGTTGTTGTTGTTGTTGTTGTTGTTTATTTTCCCTAGGTTAAAAAAAATAATTGATGTAAAGTTGCTGAAACTTCAGTGGTGTATGTGCATATGTTGGTATGTGTGCAACTTTGTATAGTATCTCAGTAGTTCTGTGAAAGCCACATTTCACTTCAGAGTTTAAAGCAAAATGCACCATTTTAATTTTAAAAAACCTTTATTGGTTCTTAATGGTTACACAACTTAAACATTCTCTGAGTAATTTCATATACCCTAATCCTGGGCAATAATGGTCAATCCCATTATAATATTTATAAGTAATAATAAGATTGTAGCATTTAGCGAAGATACTGAAATCAAACAGCTATATTTGAAACCTAGATTTGCAATCTGCAAGTTACTTAGTTACCCACAATTTTAAACATTTAACGCATCAGTAAAGTGGAATAAAAATCAGTTAGACAGGCATGGTGGTGCATGCCGTAATCCCATTATTTGGGAGGCTGAGACAGGAGTATCACAGGTTTGAGAAAAGCCTCAGCAAGTAGTGAGACTTTCATCAACCTAGCAAGACTCTGTTTCAAAATAAAAAAATTAAATGGGACTGAGGGTTTAGCTCAGAGGTAGAATGACCCTAGGTTTAATCTTCAGTAACACACACACACACACACACACACACACACACACACAGAGTTAAATTCTTTCATCTCAAAAATCATGTATTTAAATAAGTTTAAAGGAGCAATGGTTACAGAGGATATTGTTTTCTGTTAAGTCTCTGATACAAAACATGATCTTGATAATTGGTATGTCTAAATATATTATTAATGAATCTCTTTTCTGTTATAGTTTCCATCTCTGAAATTATTAAATTTTGTCCTTTTAAACCTTTTCTAAATGTAAGAGGACATTCTATGGTAGTCACTAGATAGCATCCCTTTAAGGTAATTTAATAGCAGTGATTTGAGGGACATTGTAAATTAAATGATACTAACCTTCAGCTTACTTTACATCCCAGTTAAGTGCTGCTTTTAACACTTGTTTCCAGCTCTGTTAAGGCTTAATTGACAAGTTGCATATGTGGTATTCAATATGATGTTTTGGTATATGTATACACTGTGGAATTATTAAATAGTCTAATGAATATATTCATTAACTTATTATACTTATCTTTTTGTGATGAGAATATTTAATCTTCCTTCTTAGCCATATTCAAGTACATAATTTATTATTATAAACTACAGTTTGAACTCTGTACAATTTCTTCCACAACTTTTTCCCCCCATCTGGTTGAATCTTTGTATTCTTTAGCCAGTGTCTCCCCACTTTATTTAGTCATTCATCTGTTGGTAAACGCATGTTTATTCCATATCTTAGATATTGTGACTAATTCTACAATGAACATAGAAACATAGACATCTTTTTGACATATTGACCTCATTTCTTTGTAAACACCCAGAGGTGGGATGGCTGGATCATATGGCAGTTCTATTTTTAATCTTTTGAGGAACTGCCATATTATTTTCCATAATGGCTAAATTAACTTATATTTACTAAACAGGGCACACGCTTTCTATTTTCTCTTCATTCTTGCTAACAGTTACCTTTTGTCTTTTTGATATTAGCCATTCTAACTGGAGTGAGATGATAACTCATTACGGCTTTGATTCCCATTTCCCTAATGATTAGCAATGCTAACCATGTTTTTCATGTGTAAGTTGCCCATTTTTATATCTTTTCAGAAATATCAATTCCTATCTCTTTCCTATTTTAGTTGGTTTATTTGTTTTCTTGTTATTGAGTTGACTTCCTTATATATTTTTGATATTCACCCCTTATCGGTATATGATTTGCATTTATTTTCTCCTATTCTACATGTTCTCTCTTTGTTCCATTGCTTGTTTCCTTTACCATACAGAAGGGTTTTTTATGCTATCTTATTTATCTATTTGCTTCTATTGTTCTATTGCCTGCCTTTATGGTCTTACTTAAAAAAAAAAAAAAATCTTTGGCCAGATCAAAGTCAAGAAACTTTTGTCTAACTTTTTTTTTTCTAGTTGGGTTATAGTTTCAGATCTAGCATTTAAGTCTTTAATCAATACTACCTCCAAAATAAAATGTATAGAATTTTTTTTTGTATGTGTGGTACTGGGGATTGAATCCAGGGGCATTATACCTCCAAGCTCCACTCCTAGCCTTTTTTTAAATTAAATTTTTAAATTTTTAATTTTTAGGGTCTCACTAGGTTGATGAGAGTCTCACTACTTGTTGAAGCTGTCCTCAAACCTGTGATTCTCTTGTCTCAGCCTCCCAAGTACTGGGATAACAGGTGTGTGCCATAACTCCTAGATCACAGGAAGATTTTTTAACCAAGGATGTGAAAGAACTGCACACTGGAAACTATAAAAAATTGAAATAAACTGAAGAAGATGATAATAATAAGTGGGAAGATATCACATGGCAGGTAGACTGCATACTTAATATTGCTAAAATGTCCTCACTACCCAAAGTGATCTACAGGTTCAATTCAACCTCAATAAAAATTCCACCAACATTTTCCATGGAAATTTTTTTAAAATCCTAAAACTTATAAGAAACCACAAAAGACTCTGTTGTGGTTCAGACCCAGAATGTCCCCTGAAGGTTCTTGTGTTGAAGGCTCGGACCCCAAGACAGCAGTGTGCAGAGGTGGAGCTCTGAGAAGTGATTGATCACAAGGATCCTGGCCTCATCAGTGGGTTCAATTATTGAATTCGCATCTGATGGCATTATTGGTAGGTGCTAGAAATGTTAGGAGGTGGAGCTCCTTGAGGCAGTAGGTCACTGGGGATGTGCCCTGAAGGGGATATCTTGACCCCTTCCTCTCTCTCATTTGCTCCCTGGATGCCGTGAGGTGAGCAGCTAGGCTGCACCATGGACTCTATATCATGTTACTCTGACTCACCATGGGCCAGAAGAATAGAAACTATTAACCATGGACTGAAATCATGAGCCACATGGGAAGAGGAATTACCAGGTATAGATTGCTTTGAGTCAGTTTAAATATAAGAGTGGATCTGGTGCAGGTAGACGAGGTTAGCCCTGCAAAACTGAAAGCTCAGTCAGTGATGGTTGGAGGTCCTGGTAATGCTGCGGAGACCTGTGCCAGCAAGTAATGGTGGTTCTAATCTACCGCAGTGGATGACATCCCAGCTAGGCATTTTCACTCACCACTTTTTCTGAAGAGCCTAGCAATTGACAAGCATTCATTAAATGAATGAGTATCTCAGTGTAGCTACATGTAGGTAGTGTAAGCATCTAAATATGAGCACTGTCACATAAAAGAATACAGCATTTCTCTTTTAAAATCTTCAGTGAAGCTGAGCATGGTGGCGCATGCTTGTAATCACAGTACTTGAGAGGCTGAGAGCGGAGGACCGGGTTCACAGCTAGCCTCAGCTACTTAGTGAGGCCCTCCACAACTTAGTGAGACCCTGTTTCAAAATAAAGAATAAAAAATAGGACTGGAGGTGTAGCTTGGAGGTAGAATGCCCTGGGGTTCAATACCCAGTATTGCAAAAAGATAAAAATTAAAAAAAAAAATATTCATTGAATCAGGCAGTTCTGGGAAAACTGCATGAAACCAAGCAAGAACCCTCTTTTCACTGCTCCACAATTCATCTGCAAAAGCATTTACATATTTGACATTACTAAAAATACTTGCAGTTCTTGAGGTTTATAATCTGTGTATCAGATATTTTCTCATCAATGAATTCAATGCATTTGTTAATCAGATGAATACAATGATGGATAATCAGTATTCATTTTAGTTGCACAAAAGTCAGCAGCTTAATAGGGTTATTGAAAATACATAGGCAAAATATGACTAGGCAGATGAACACACACGTGTTGCAGTGCTTTGTCTTCTCTGTGGAAATCAGCCTTAAAATTCAATTCTACAAATGCATGAAAGCAACAATCTATTTAATGCTTAGCTCCAGAGCCCAGACTTAGAAGAACTGCCACTATCAATCAATATAAGGACCACTAAAGAATTAGAAAGGTAGCTGGGAAAAGGATTATACCTGTCATAACTATTTGGATTTTTAAAAATATTTTGCTTATAACTGTTTTGATAATTTGCTTTGTTATTCAAAACCTAAGGATAGAAAAATCTTGTCTCCATTTACAAATTTACCAAGTGCTGTGTGTATGTATGTCACTGTCAACATGATTTATATTATGATGTGAGATTATAATGCACCAACAAAAGCATATTTTTTTTAAAAAAAAAAGAAATTTAAGGCTAGAGAAGCTGACGCCCTAAAAATAAGCTTGAATACTTATCTAAAGAACTTAGGTTCAAAATATTGTCTGATTGACTTTGAGGCTCATGTTATTCCCTGTACATTGTATTGCCTCCAATGTATTGTTTTAGAATATAACTTGAGATTTTAATATGTAAAATGTACCAGAAGTAATATCACAATATCAACTTAACAACAATTGAAAAAGGGCATGCTCTTGAGTAACCTGAAACCAGAATATCTGCTTTAGGAACAAATGCTAAGTGGATTAACAAGGACACGATCTGCAGGTTAGACATCCCTTGGAAATGAAAGCAAAATTATTTTTACTAATGAAAAAAAAGTTGCCCCAAATGCTTGCAGAAGACATCATCACGTTAAACTCTAACTTTAAATAAAATATTCTTCCAACACCTGCAGACTAAATTTGAATTCTTGTGACAAATATTTTAGGTGATAAGTAATCTAATAATAACATCAACAGTTATGACTTCATCCAGAAAATTAATTCTTTAGAAATTTTGCATATTTCTTAATTGTTAAAACCTTATGTTCTGTTCCTTATATAGAAAGACGAAGAAATTGTTCCATGGTTGATTGTCTGGTTAAGGGCAAAGGCATTGTCTTCTCCATTGTGTAAAAGAAAGCCAACACCACATGTCACCTGGCAGATAGCAAATATTTAATAAATGTATGACCATTTTTCCATTATGTGGAATGACCTGGACTGATCAAGTCACATTGTTGTTCTCTGTCACTAAGGGAATCAGGGAGCTAGCTGCAGAAGGCCACTGTGTAGACAGTGTCCATGGAGGTGCTGGATGCTAACTCAGACCAAGTAGGGACTCAGCCATGGCCACAGGGTACATGCACACTTGAAATCCTGCCAAAGACTTCACTCAGGACATTCTGCCAATTAGCTAAGGAGGGGAAAAAAATCATAGGACATAGAGTCAGCTGAAAGCGTTGCCTCATTCCAACACCTCCCAATTATATGACTTGTGTGAAAATCAAATGAGATAATTGATAGAAAAAGTCACTAGGTTGAGAGCATTTTGCAAAAGTTAGTAATTAATATTCTGGCCTTTTATTGCATAAAATCATGTTTCCATTAGTATATCTCTCTAAACACTGTGGCAACATAGTCTAAATTCTCTCAGCAAATCTTCAGTTCTCTATGTGGACAAATCTTCTGAAAATTTTGAATATATTCTATCTGAATTCTGTGTAGCTGAATGATTAATCAGATGACCCTGCTGTCTCATCCCTTTATTCTAAATTCCTCATCTTCACTTTTCCTATTGAGAATTGGAGGAGACAAGGGTAAGACAGAAAGAGTACTAATAAAGAATTCAAAGGATCTGAATAACTGCCAAGCAACCTTAGAGAAATGATTCGAGTTCCCTTAACTTCCAATTATTTTACATACATTTAGATGGGGGCTTTCTCCTTAACTCATACTGTGTTTATGAGGACCAAATAAGATGTACTTCATAAGCAATAATAGAGGTGTAAGATAATATAATTAATAAATATCAGATCACCATTTTAGTATTCTCTTAGATACCAACAGCAGAATCCTAGAATCCATGTGTCTACAGCAACATTTACATGTTAAAGGTAGTGGGTCCTGTGTCTCCTCCAGTGCAGCAGTGTGTTTAATCCTCTCAGTGTCTCTGAACATGAGTCTGTTAACTTACCCTTCAATCTATCCACAGACAGAAAGTGCCATGTTATGTGCTGAGCTATGCTGGGTAATGGAAATGCTTAGAGAGCTGGATGTTGTGTTTCCTTTTCTCACAGAATAAATGCAGTTAGCTCTTTCTTTTATTTTTATTTATTTTTTTTAATTCTGAAACAGAGTCTTGTTAATTTGCCAAGGCCCTCGCTTAGTTGCTGAGGCTGGCCTCCAACCTGTGCTCCTTCTGTCTCAGCCTCCCAAATATTGGGATTGCAGGTGTGCACCTGGCTCTCAGTGTTTCTTGATGAGATACAATGTTTGAAATATGAGGTAACTGTTACATTAAAAAAGAAGTCACATAAACCCAATGCTACCAGTAATATCTCCCTCCTAGGATCTATTTCTGCCTTCTTCCTTGAGTCATTTGATAAGATACAAATAAAAAATAGGTTGATCGAACTCATAGCCTAAATTGTAAATCAATATTACTGGTATCACCTGAATTTTTCAAATATTGTAAGACATTGTTTACAAGCAGCCTAACAGCATACAATGGAATACATTTCAACCTGCAAATGAGAAGGAAAAGGGATTAATTGTAAAGGTTTATGTTATAGTAAGTCCCCCCACTTTTGTTCTTAGCCCAGAAAGCATGATTATTTACACCCAAGCCCCAAACTGTTGGTTTCAAAGCATGAAGAAAATTCCTTCAATTCACCTTGATCCAGCAATAAACAAATTTGCTGGAAATTTGTTCTCCCTGGAACTTGAAGGGCAATGATGACATTAACAACATTCTATTGTATGTCAAACCAATATAAAAGCAGCAAACATCTGACAAAAGACTCCTGTCCCCAAGGAGCAGAAATTATTGAAACCACAGGGCACATAGCACTCTCTCTGGGAACCTTTATCGGGGAGCTGTTGGAGGTGAGCTTTTTGGAGCAGCCTGTAGTTACCCCTCAATTCATGCTGGTCAGGTCTTTTACCAAGAGAGCTGTGCTTTCAGTATTTATGTAGTGCAGCAGGCAACTGTTTACCTCAGGGCATGAGAGGCAATCTGAGTGCTTCAAAATCAGTGGGCCACAGCAGCTCTGTTGCCCATGGAAACAAAGGCTTCTTTGGAGGGAGGGAGCTCTGTAAGAGGAGCAGCAAAGGATAATCCCATCCGATTTGGCCACTGCCCTATTTGAAGGTATTTTGCTGCATGAACAGCCACTGAAAAATTGTACAGGATTATACTACTTTTCAATGATTTAAGACTTACAGGCTTTCTCTTACCTCCAAAATGAGAATAGAAAAATTGATATGAATTCTAGTTGAACAGGCAGGGGAAGGGCCTCACAATGTGTCATTAAGAAGAGAGCTTTAGACCTAGATTAAGCCTGGACCACAATCTATATTTTCAAATGTCATGAAAATGGCGTGGACTAAAATTTCACACATGCCTAGTGTCTTTCTTCCAACATTCAAAATATAAATTTAATATCATGATAGATTCCAATATTAATAAACATTTCTGGGGATTAGGGGCCTGACCTTTCCACTGGCCTTGTAATTAGTTCACCTTTTGCCCAGAGAGCACAGTAGAAGATAAATTGCAAAAGGAGATGGAAAATGAGGCCATTAAGGACATGGTAACAATAATCTAGTGAATAGTATAGAAAACAAAGGAGGCAGGAATGGAAAACAGAGGAGAAAGAGGAAAAGGAGATTTGCATTCATTGGGCACTTCATTTGTAGCAAAAGGAGGACCAGAAACCACCTGTTATCTCCTGTAATCACCCTAATAATGAGATATCATTTTTCACATTTTCCAAAATGGGGGATGGAAAAGCGCACTGGGGAGATAGAACTTGTAGGAGTTTGAATAAATGTGTTGGTGAAAGAAAGTAAATTTTCAAAACCACTTTTGAATTTTCTGAGTCAGATTACGTCTATCTTTTCACCAAAGTGGCTTTCATATCATTAAGGCATTGATGATGTTTAGGAAATACATTTTATGTATATATTTTTTAAAAATGTAATAAATTATTTCTTTCAAAAAAATCAAAATATGACCACCTATGCTATGTGATATGATTATAACAATAAATTTGGTGGGTTCTGGATTGTATGAACTCTAGCTTACTCCTATTTTTTGAACATCTTTATAACATGCCAAAACATAGACATTTAAAGACAAATCAGACATCTTCTCTGGCCTTGAGCAATTTATGGACAAGGAGACAAGTCATTTTAGTACAAGGGGGTAAAGATATTGAATAGATCTATATACAAGATGACAAAAGAGAGACAGTTATGATGAGTAATAGCTGAAAACTGACCTTAATCTTAAAGGATGAACACAATTAAGAAAAGCAAAAAAAAATTTTTTCGGCAGTGTTGGAATTGAACCCAGGGACATTCTACCTCTGAGCTACACCCCTGGCCCTATTTTTTTTATCCTTTATTTTTGATACAGGCTCTCACTAAATTGAAGAGGGCCTAAGTAGCTGAGGCTGGCTATAAATCAGGGATCCTCCTGTCTTAGCCTCCAAAGTACTGGCATTAGAAGCCTGAGCCAACAGGCCACTACTTTGAGAACTACATTGTAGCAAAGTAGATGACATTTCAGTCTTAAAGAGATACATAACAGTCAAGTGTAGAGAAGTGGAAACAATAATTTGTATAAGTATTTATTACCCAGCCTAAGAGCTGGGAGTTCAGCCTATAAATGATAAGTAGCCACTGAAGGTTTTTAAAAAGGACAGTGATATGGATACTTTTGTGTGTGTGTGTGTGTGTGTGTGTGTGTGTGTGTGTGTGTGTGACCCTGGGAGTTGAACTCAGTGCTTTCAACTTCTGAGCTACATCCCCAACCCTATTTTATGTTTTGTTTTGAAACAGGATCTCACTAAGTTGCTGAGGGTCTTGCTACATTGCTGAGGCTGGCCTTGAACCTGAGATCCTCCTGTCTCAGCTGCTCAAATACTGGGATTACAGGTGTGTGCCATCAAATCAGGCTTATATTTTGAGTTTGGGAAGATCGTTCTAGATGCAAATGAGGAACTAATTGGCTGATGGGGTTTGGAGACATTAACACACAAAGTGAAAAGTCATGTTATTTGTCTACTTAACTATTTCATGCTAATGAGAATGAGAACTTTATTGAACTTCCTATCAGATTGTTGTAATGCAAAATAGGATCAAGATTTCAGAACAGTTCAGGAGGTGAGATCAGGACTTGGTATTTGGTAGGATGTGATAAGTAACACTTGTTACTCAATAACTGAGATGGTAAGACTAGGTGGATAGTGACACTTTTTATAAACCTACGGAATGGTGTGGGGGGAAATTAGGAAGAAAAAATTGTGATTTCTTTTAAAGAAGACTATTGAAATATTAATATTTCTACCATTTCTGGGTAAAAATATACTGTAAGATGTCAGATTTCCTCTAGGAAAATTGGAGCCTGTTATGGTTATAGACTGTCCTCTAAAGAGCTCATGTATTAATGTTTAGAGTTGATATAATTAGGTCATGAGGGTTGTAATCTCATCAGCAGGCAAATCTACTGTGATGAATTTACCAGGGTCTGGGTGGTAACCTAGACACATGGGGTGTGGCTGGTGAGTCCCTGGGGGTGTGACCTTAGGGACTGTGCTTTGGTCTTTGAATTTGCTTGCTTGCTTTCTCTGCTTCCATCCTCCAGTATGATGAGAGTCTCCCCTCCCTCTTTCCTGCTGCCATGCCTTGAGCTTTGAAGACACTGACTTCACATGCATTGAACCCCCAAATCTCCAGAAGCAAATAAATCTTCCTTCCCCTAAGTTGTGTGGTCCATCATTTTAGATTATAGTAGTAAAAATATTGACTGAGATGGGCCTTAGATCTCCTATTCAATATCTATATTCAATATCTCCCTATCCAGCACCTACATTTGTCTCTCACATGAATATTGATAATGGGTCTACTAAATCAGAAGAGCATGACATTCAAGGAAACTAAGATTTAAAGTGAGAAGAGTAGTAGGCTATAATAATGAAATACAAAAATAAAATCACATTTTAAAAAGCATACAAAATGTTCATGGGAGAAAATTAGAAGCAGAGATCAGGCAATTAGATGATAACTGGTCCCACAGAAGGAAACTAGGAGATTCCAGAAAGTCAAAGAGCTTATACATCCACCCAATAAAATTTATTGCTGTATGCCTTTACTCCAGAAACATAAAAGTTGAAACAAGTTCATTGGTTTTTGACCCCTGTCAGAGAAATTTCAGTTTGTTTGGCATCAAAACCAAACTGCTGTGAGTTGCATTGTGAATGGGAAATGAAGAAGTAGGGACAAGGAATGTGGACCTTCCTTTCATGCAAAGAGGACAACAGACTGCAACTCTAAGAGGTACAAGGTCAGTATAGCCAAATTTAAGACATGTGAGATCTGAGGGTGTTTAGGAGAAAAATAATAGAATAAGGAAGCTTGAAATGTTGAAGTGACCCTGGTAAAAGATGGAGCAAAGTCAGGGGCTGGGGGATAAAAGGACATCAGTTTAAGAGCAGCAGGACAGGTGGAAGGAAGAAGAGAGACACTTTGCCTCTGAAAATAAAACAGGTGCCTAGGAACAAGGTCCGATTACTCTACCTGCCATTAGAATTACAACGTTAGACAACTGATCAAATCAATTTCCTAATAATATTATCTTGCAAATTATAGTAAATAAAGTAAAGCAAGAACATTTTATTATTATTAAGAGTATTAATATGAATTATAAATGTGTGTGTGTCTATGTCTGTCTGTGACTTGTGAGGAGTTAAGTAAACTCTCAGATTCCCTAATGTTGTCAGTGAGATTCCCCCCTTTGGCTCTTCTCTTTGTCTATATCCCATAAGACAGAGTAGGGGTGGGAGGTAAATAAGACACATCAATCTAGAACTTTCAAAGTTCAAAGTTTGTTGATTATGCAGTTTGTTAAAAACATTCTACCAAGATAGAGTGTTAAAAAGATAATTAAGACAAAGACCCAGCCAGTGGAACTCACAGTTGTACATGGGCAGAAAGTAAACAGATATTCACCTGAAGCAGAAACATATAATTGTTTATGGTTGTATGTTTTACCTCTCTAATAGAATAGAATCCAGCTCTTTTAGAACACCACTCTAAAGCCTGACATATTTGGAGTTCTTGAAATGTCACTTGATGAGAAGATACACTTGACAAACATTAAAGAAGAAGTTACCTAAGAGGTTTGTCAGACCAGAGGAAGTGTGACTTTCTGGCCTCAAAGGGGGTGATGGAAGCCATTGGAATGATTTATTGATAAGTGATGATGTGCAGTCTAGTTCAAAGAAGGGCAGAGTAAGCTCTTAATAATAAAAAAATCCATTCCAAGAGTATCTTGCATTTTTTAAATCTGTTTCAGAGATTAAAAAACGGGATGCACTTTTACAAAACCAAAACTTGAAAGTAGATCATACATCAGCACGAATAAGAAAGCCTCACATGTTCTCTATGTAACTTTGGTGTCTTGGTAATATGCCTGGCCTTGGCAGAGCAGATTGTACAAAAATAGAGATTGTCTTCCTTACATAGTATGCTTTTTCTGCCTGGACATATGGGAAAA
>PVLC010042619.1:0-12869 GCA_004027655.1 Graphiurus murinus | reverse complement strand
TGCTCCATGAAAACTGTCCAGAAAGATATCTGAATGCAGTAAGAACAGTGAGGAGTCTGCTGAATCTGGTGACTTCAAGTCATGGCAGATCAATGAAATGACGAGAATTCTTGGATTCAGCTTTTATTTTAAAGTAGAGAAGACAGTATGGATTGCTGTGGATGGGATTCAGGGTGTAAGGGAAAGAGAACAGTCAAGTGGATCTCATTGTATTTTGGCTTAAAATCATCTCTGCTTGTTCAGGCAGGAGAGTGCTGCAGGGAGAATAGAAAAGGGTTAGACATGGGGTAAGCAGTTGAGATTTCCTTTTAAAGAGTACTAATCTTTACATGTATATACAAGTTGGATATTGATCACATAATTACAAATATCCGGTAGGTGGTGGAATCCATGAGTTTAAAATCATGCAAAGAGAACTGGATGTGTAAAGAAGTCTTCCCTGTACACATACCATTATCTTACAGAATGTGAAATTGGATCTTGTATCTTCTTCCTCACCCCAGTAGGCAAGAACATTGGAATTTTATTCTGTAGAGTGTTACCAGCCCTGTTTCTATTCATTTCTTGGAAAGTAAACTGGGATTGTGATCAGTCCTCAGGTCAACCCTGCTTCCTGGTGTTTCCTTCCTGCTCTTTCCATTTGCTATAGCTGGTGATCACAAGTGTGCCTCAGATGGCTGATATTATTCATACCTACTGCCTAAATGATATTTCCTGGTGTTAAGATGAAAAAGTTTTAGAAGCAGAAAGCATATTTCCCTTTATTTTTATGTTTTCCTATGATATGATTCCAAATCTTCAACTTTATTTGGAAATACATCCAATAGAGATAATTTTAAAAGGAAGAACTTGATTTAGTAGGTTTAAAAGCCTGTTAGTAGCCCATGGGCCACTCTTTGAAAATGAGGTATTATACCATGATGGCTGTGTATTTCAGTCATGATCGTTTCTGGAAGAAAGCAAATATACAAAATGTACATCTGCTAAATATTTGGGACTATTGACTTGAATTCTATCTAGTAGGGGTCTCCTGGAATACATATTTGTATACAATGTGGCTCTGAAGATATAATTTTTTGCACTACTTTATTTTTTTAAAACTGGGTGTCAACTATATGACTTCTGAAGATCACTTAGAATTATATCAGGAAATTAGTTAAAAAATATTTCTACCAAATAAGTTAACACTCCATTTTCACTGCAGTATGATATCATGACTGAAATCCTAGAAAGCAAATCTTTCAGTAAACAAGAAAAAGGACTTTACTGAGAATTCATCTCAGAAGATGTATGAGTATTTGCAGTATTGTTATTATTCCTTTGTCATAAAGATTACATTTTACCAAAAAAAAAAAAAAAGATTTCCTTTGTTCTTCTGTAATCCCATAAGACCATGTTCATGCATCAAGAACTTCAAGAAAGTACATGAGTATAGACATAGGGTATAGACACCTTAATTGTTTCATTTATGACAATGCAATAGTAAGCTAAACTTTCTCTTTTGTTAAAAATTATTATAAAAATATGTATTTTTCAAGAGTGCAAGATATCTCATTTGACTATATATGTCCACAAATTTTATTTTCTTGGACCTTAGACACAGATATAATGAGTGTTTCTTGATTTAGTTGCCCAGAATTCATTTCCCCTTGTTTGGGTAAGTTATCTGCCCCCCTCCCCTTTTAAAAACTTCTACGCTCTCAATATGTGAGATTATGATGGTTCTTTAAATCAGGATATTCTGAGTTTTTCATTAGTGAAAAGGTGAATTTATAACTATGTCTGAACCAATGAGACCTTTTGTTTTATTACTTTGCACTGAAAATAAAGGATGATGAGGATAGAAATTTAGGTACTTTTCTTCCAATGACAGTGTCATGATAAAAATGGTGATACTAATCTCCAGAAACATATCTTGGCCTTCTCAAGCCTCATTATATATCTATCACTTGAATTTTTTGTGCTCCTCCATATCTTTCAAATAAAAGTTGTGTGAGATTTCTTTAAATGTGAGTTATTAATATTTGGTTTATAAATTCTAAAAACAATATATTCGGGAAATGTGAAACTTTCTTGTAACATAATTTTAGTACCAATTTTTCTGGAAAATCATAGAAACTATTGAAATGAGGAAAAATGGCATCTTCACCAAAAATCTTCTAGGAACAGCATCTTTTACAAAATCATTTTGCAAAAAATTTGGCAATTAAGATAATTGCAGGAATGGGTTCATGAGAAAATAGTTGAAAGTATGTTAACTCATTATTGAAACACCATAATAGAGTCAATTACAATTTTCTTTTCCTACTATTTATGAGAACATTTCCAATATTATAGCATATTAAGGAATGTTTGCCTTGCTAAAAATATAAAATCTGCTTAACATTTTACCATGTAATAATAATAAATGACTGCGATATGTGAGTTTATTTTTTACCATTATAGCTCTCTTACCATATCAGATAAAATTTTAATAATATATACAGTGCTTTCTGCTAATGAATATTCTTTTTGTATCAGTAAACTTCCAAAAAAAAAAATTCTTATAGTTTCGACATATGTTCAGAACCAGCCATAAGATCTAGGCACTTGGTATTCCAGATATTTTGACATACATTTTTCCATTATTCTTTAGTACTGTTGACATAACTCTATCTGGATATTGTGAGCATTCATTTATACTAGAATGCGATTTCAGAAGCCTGAACTGCAGTGGTACCACTTTTAAGGCACTTCAGGATCTAACAAACATATATTCTTAATACCCTTCAAACTTTCAAGAATGTACATGACTCTGTTATTTATTTTAATGTGATTTGCTTTAAAATTAAACAGAATATCTCTGTTTTTGAAACTAAGGTAACATCTTACTCGCAATAAAGTGTTTGGCAAATAATTTTAAGCTATATGCATATGCAAATTTCAGAGTGAGAGTTATATTAGTTATATTTAAAAGCATGAACTCTAATTTTATTCCTAATTAAAAAATTAAGTAACAATTAAGTAACTGGATTTTTAACTAACTGGATTCATTCAATATATAATCTTTAGGATTGCCTTTCTCATTAATAAAACTCCAGCAGTCCAATTGGGTTTTAGTGTGCATCAATATATTCCCTCTCATGCTGAATAGTTCCTTTCTACAGATGCATTCTAGATTGCTTAGACACGTGCAGGTTGAAATACATTTGGATTGCTTCCAAACTTCATTATTACAAATAAGGCTGCTACAAACATTTGTGTGCAAATTCTTGTGGGAAGTTTGATTTCTCTGGGATAAATGCCTAGGACTGCAACTGCTGGATGGCATATTAGTTGCATATTTAATTTTTAAGGAAATTACCAAACTGCTTTCCATAGTGATTGCAGCATTTTGCATTACCACCTGCAACGTATGAGTAATTCAGTTTTTCCACATTCGTGCCAGCATGTGGTGCTGGCTCTATTTTTCTTTTTAATTTAGTCATTCTGATAAATGCATGGTTTACATTTGTATTTCAATAATAGTTAAGGATATTGAACTGCTTTTCATATGTTTGTCATCTGAATAAGCTCTTCATAGAAATATCTGTTCTTATCTTTTGCCCATTTTCTAATTTGATTGATTTCCTCACCATTGAATTTATGAATTACTTATTCTAGGAAATAATCCTTTGTCAGATATATGTGGTTTGCAAGTACTTTCCCCTGAATTTATCTTTTCATCTTCTAAATGCAGTCTTTTTAGAGTAAAAGTTTTAAATGTTTATAAAATTCACTTTATCAAAATTTTCCTCCATGGATTGTACTTTTAGTGTTAAATATAAAAAAAAAAAGCCTAAATCAAGATCGTGAAACTTGAATCTTTTATTATTTTCTAAAAGGTTTTTTACTTTTACAATTTAGTCTGTAATCCATTTTGAGTTAAATTTGTAAAAATTATGAGGATTAAGAACTGGTTGTTTTTTGTTTGAATTTTAGCTTTGGATATTTAATTTCTGTAGCAATATTTGTTGAGAAGGATATTTTTTCTTCGATGAGCTGCTTTATCACATCATTTGCACTTTACAAAAAATCACTTAGGTATATTTTTATGAGTCTGTTTCTTGTTTTGTTGTTGTTGTTGTTGTTTGCCATTGATTTACGTGTCCATTTTCTTTGTCAGTACCACCCAGATTGGTTATAGTAGATGAATAATAAGTCTTGAAATTGGGTATAGAGATTGCTCTCATCTACTTCTATTTTTCTTCCTCTTAAAATAAGTTTAGAGCCGGGCATGGTGGTGCACGTTTGAAATCCCAGCATTTAGGAGGCTGAGACTGTAGGATCCAGGGTTGCAGCCAGCCTGAGCTACCTAGTGAGGCACTCTGCAAATTAGTGAGGCCCTGTTTCAAAATAAAGAATAAAAAAAATAGGGCTGGGGGTATAGCTCGGAGGTAGAATGCCCCTGAGTTCAATCCTCAGTACTGAAAAAAAAAAGAAAAAGTTTAGTGCTGGAGTCCAAACCTTGAGGCAGTAGGGTTGGGGGTCCTTTGACAGGTGTGGAATGAGACAAGGTCATGAGAATACACTCACACCAAATGCAGTGAAGAAGTGTACTGTTTTATTGTTTGTTAGTAGCTGTTTTATACTTTTTTTTTTGCAATGTGGCATATAGAACAGGAATTTCCAAAGGTCATCCTCAACAATTCAAGGTTACAACACGTATATATAAAACTTCTTTAGTACATAAAAATTCTTAAAAATACAACACATATATAAAAATTCTTTTCCATTAGTTAAAATCTTTACTATTTGTTTAGCCCTTTTAAGCAGTGTTCTTATCTAAGGTAGCTAGAGGGTTAATGTGTCCTGTAAAATTCCAGGGAGACCAGGTGGTAGTGGGCAAAAGAATATTTGTAGTAACTATTTAGGTAAACTTGCAAAGCCTGTTTCTAGACTAATGCTTGTAAGAGGTTAATGAATTGGGTTGTCTTGAGGCACTGCTTTTTTTTTTTTCAGCTAAGTGATCAGTATCTGTCAGGCCACATGTTTCTAAGAAAATTTCCTTTATAATTAATGTAGAAGCAAAACCCAAAGCACCCCAAATTTCCAGAATATAATAATGCAAAGTAGGATCTGCCACACATTCCTTCTTTTGGAATCGTCTGCCTTGCAGGACTCCAGCGGACCGAGCCTTGCTCAAGATCCAGCTATTAAGGAGCTGTGGCAGTTTAGCTGTATTTTGGGGGGGTGGTACTGGGTATTGAACCTAGGAGTATTGTAACTGAGCTAAACTCCTACTGCCCAACCTCTTATCCCTGCTGTTTTGAAAAACAGTATCTCACTAAGTTGTGGAAGGCCTCAGGATCTTACTAAGTTGTGGAGGGCCTCACTAAGTTGCTGAGGCTGGCCTCCAACCTGTGATCTCCTGTCTCACTGTCTTAGTATCTCAATACTGGGATTAGAGACATGCTTCACACTTTATGTCACTGCAGATGGCTATAAGTTTAGCTTTTATAATTCTTTGTTTTTCTATATACATTTTAGGATAATACTGTCTTACCAACCTGGGGAGGACTGCCATCTTTGTGTGTGTGTGTGTGTGTGTGTGTGTGTGTGTGTGTGTGTGTGTGTGTATGTTTACTAGGGATTGGGCATTCCACCTCCAAACTACATCCCAGCTCTATTTTATTTTTAATTTTGAAACAGGGTCTCACTAAGTTGCAGAGGGCCTTGCTAAACTGCTGAAGCTAACCTCAAAACTGCTATTTTCTTATCTTAGCCTCCCAAGTACTGGAATTAGAAGCATGAGCCACCATGTTTGGCTGAAAATTGCCATCTTTACCCTCATAATTCTTTCAGTCCTTCAACATAGTATGAATCTTCATTTATTTAGATTTTCTTTGGTTTCTTTAAACAAAATTTATAGTTTTTGTGTGTTTTGTTAGATTTACACTAAAGTGTTTAATAATTTTTGAGAGATTGTAAATGGTATTTTATTTTAATTTTGGTATCTATGCATTCATTGCTGGCATATGAAACACAATTGAGTTGTGAATATTTATCTTGTATCATGAAACCTTGCTGAACTTAATTATAAGGAATATTTTTTTCATCCACTACTTGGGATTTTTTTAATTTAGCAGGGGATTTGCAATTAAGGATAATTATACTTCTCCCTTTCTAATCTGAATACATTTGGGGTTTGTTTCTTTGTTTTTTGATTGTTTGATATATTTTGTTTCCTTGTTTTATTTTGGGATAGAATTCACAGCACTATGTTGAATGAAAACTATAGGAAGAAGCATCATTACTTTGTTGTTAATCTTAAGGGAAAAGTGACCTTTCACCATCAAGTACAATATCAGTTGCAAGTTTTTTGGAAGAATTTTAAAATCATGTGGAATAAGTTCTCCCTACTCATTTTTTTTCGCAAAAATTTATGGTGAATGTGTGTAGGGTTTTAATATATATGAATAAATCTGCTAAACATACATGTATTTTATTAGCATTTATTAATATGATCTTCTGATTTTTCTTTCTTAATTTTTCAAAAAATTTTACTGATGCATTTTAATTATGCATAATAGAGAGAGCCATAGTACTACATTCATACATGCATAGTATTATTCTGATTGGTTTTTTCCCCATATATCCTCTTTCTCTTCCTTCTCCACCCTTGGATTCACTCCCACCATTCTACTACTCTCTCTTCTACTTGCCTAAAGTCCCTTTTCATTCTGTTTTTGTCTTTAGCTTTCACTTAGGATAATTTCTGCTCTTTTTTTCTAATATTAATGTTTTCTTTCTTAATTATATCATTTGTGCTATGTCCACATACATTTCAAATCCCATGAAACATGATTATTCTTCCTATTCATTTACTGAGAATTTTAAATGTCCCTGTATGTGTGGCTTGGTATCTTTCAGCAGTTGTGGAAATTCTTGGCTATAATTACTTAAAATATTTTGCTGTTGTGTTTGAATCCCTATAGCATGTCCAAACTTTAAATACAAATAGAAAAACTGATTTAAGGAACTTAGTGAGACCAAGGGTTGGGGGCTTTATATCCTTTCTCTTACAAATATAGTCTCTATGAAGTTTGTCCAGGACAAGTCCCCAGGAGTAACAAATTTTGCAAGAATATTTAAGGGTCAGCCAGTGTAGAAAATTCAGGAATCAAGTATCTGAAGTATTCAGTGAACTAAGATCTTCTATGTACAACCTGTTGTTGTTATCATTATTATTATTATTATTATTATTAGATGTTAAAGTCATGATTAGAATCCAATTTCTGTATGTGACTTTCTGTTTTCTATAACATTATTGCTTAGATCAAGGATCAGCAAAAAGTTTCTTTAAATAGCTCCAAATTTTTCTCTAAATAGTAAAAAAAAAAAATTATTTACTTTTATTTATTTATTTTTGTGGTACTGGGGATCGAACCCAAGGGCGTTATACCTCCAAGCTACACCCCCAGTCCTATTTTTTATTCTTTAGTTTGAAACAGGGTTTCACTAAGTTGCAGAAGGCCTCACTAAGTAACTGAGGCTCGCGTGAGCCAGGATCCTCCAGGCTCAGCCTCTCAAGTACTGAGATTACAAGCATGCACCACCACGCCCGGCTATTTATTTACATTTTTGTGGCACTAAAGATTGAATTCAGGGGCATGCTATCTCTGACCTATACCTCCAGTCCTATTTTATTTTTTGAAGCAGGGTTCTTGCAATAATGCTCAGGGCCTCCCTAAGTTGATAAGGCTGGCCTTGAACCTGTGATCTGTCTTAGCCTTCTAAGTACTGGGATTTTTCCTCCAAATAGTAAAAAAAAAAAAAAAAAAAAAAAAAAAAAAAAAAAAAAAAAAAAAAAAAAAAAAAAAAAAAAAAAAAAAAAAAAAAAAAAAAAAAAAAAAAAAAAAATTGTGGCTTTGTAGAATACACAGTTTTTTTCATCACTCTCAATATCACCATTGTAGAGAGAAAGAAACCCAGAAAATATGTAAAGGGATGTTTATAGCTATGTTCCAATCAAACTTTATTTGCAAAAAGAGGTAATAGATCAAATTGCCTCATACACCATATAATCAAATTTTACTGGACGTATACAGAAATGATGGGCAGCAATCTTTTAATAACCATTTTTGTAGCCGGGCATGGTAGTGCACGCTTATAATCATTTGGGAGGCTGAAACCGGAGGAATAGGGTTCGAGGCCAGCCTCAGCTGCTTAGTGAGTTCCTCCACAACTTAGTGAGACACTGTTTCAAAATAAAGAATAAAAAAATAGGGCTGGGGCTGTAGCTCAGAGGTAGAATGCCCCCAGGTTCCATCCCCAGTACCGCAAAAACATATATATATATATAACCTTTTTTTGGTTTTGGTATTAGTACAGTTTCTGGAAGGGCATGGTAAACTAACTGAGATCTTTAATTTTCATTCTTTTTTATGTCTCCCACTTCTGAATTATCATCAGTCCAAGAATATAGGAGATATATTCAAGGTCTGAGAAATTGTAGGTGAATCAGGATATCCATATGTGTACACATAAGTTACAAGGCAAAGTTTTCTCCATGTAAGAATTGCACAAATAAGACAGCCATTCACACATTATAGTGTTGTATGGTTTCCATAATAGTTATTGTCACAACAGACTTACAGAAGTGGAATCAATAAGCAGGCTGCCTTGGGGAGAGCCCAGAAAGGGTCTCAGGTGATAACAAGTGGTGTAGCAATAGCGGGATCTGAGGGGCATTGGCAATTCCAGCAATGGAAATCATACTCTCACTCTAAGGAAAAGATGATGGGATGGTAGTGGAGCTGATAATAGGCAGTTATATCCAAAGAGACACTCCATTTTGGCAATTGCATGGATAATAGATATATTTTGCTTTTGTTAAGAAAAATTATCACAGAAGAATATCATTCTTTCATACATAGTTTGTCATTTGTCCTTTCAATTTTTTTTCTTTTGTGCTAAAACAGCAATAATTTTTCTTCTAGTGTTCCTTTTATTTAAAATATTGACAATTGTCTTTGTTATAACTTGGATCAGAGATGTTATCATGCTTGAGTTTTCCCAATTGCTTAATCAACGGAGCTATTAATTTGGTCTGCAATTTCTCATTTCCTAAGAAAAAGTTAGTATAAAGCACTTGGAAAGTTCTTTTAGTTCTGAGAAGGTGAAGTTTGCTTCCCAGTCTTTGGTTTTCAAACTAAATCTTTAACTTCACATTTAATACATCAGCACAAAACGTGGATATGGAAATTAAAACAGTTGTAAAATATTCTCTAGAGATAGTGATGGTCTAGGATAAACTTATTTATTTTTTCTTCTTTTAGGACTGGAATTTTGTAAGCTATACTTTATTTTAGAATATTTTATAATTATAGAAAAATTCAGCATTAAATAAAAATCATAGTAAAGTCTTTTCATGGGAAAATTCTGAATTTAATACAGAGTTTTCATATACTCTGTACTCAGTTTTCCTGCTATTATTATCTGATATTAATGTATTCTATTTGTAAAAATAATGAATAAATATCGATGCATCACTTATTAAACTCATACTTTAAATTTTATTAATTTTTATCCACTGTTTCAGAATCCCATCTGGGATATCCTATTACCTTCAGCTGTCCCATCTCCTTATCCTTCTTTTGACTGTGAAAATTCTTGGAATTTTCTTGTTTTTGATGATCCTAACAATTTGGAGAATTACTGGTCAAATATTTATATAATACATTTTTGGAATTTTCTGATATTTTCCTTATTATTATTAGCCAATATGTACCAGATTGGATTAGGGAATACCATAGGGAAAGTGTTTTTTTAATCATATTTTATTAAAGATTAATACTACCACTCAGTTTATCACTGTTGGTATTGAGCTTAATCTCCTGCTTGAGTTCCAGTTTGCCATATTTTCCCACTCTAAAGTTACCTGTTTTTTTCCCCATATCTTCTTTTCCCCTTATCATCTTGTACTCTTTGTAGCTGTTCATGCCCCCCACCCACAGATTAGAATTGAGTAGTTACATTCCCCCTCTGAAGGTCAGGTGCCTACATCTATTATTTGGAAATTTTCCATGAATTAAATTAGTATGTTCTCTCAAATTTATTTACTTCATCTTTTTTCAGATAATATAAGCAGACCTACAAATAATTATTTTATAATTTTGATTAAAAAGTTATACTGCTGAGCCAAGTAAGGTGGCATATGTCCATAATCCCACATAATCCCAGTAATTGAGAGGCTGAGACATGAAGATTGCAATTTTGAGGCCAATCTGGGCAATTTTGTGATACCATGTCTCAAAATAAAAATTAAAAAAAAAAAAAAAAAAAAAAACTGGGCATGGTGGTGGACTCCTATAGTCCCAGTACTTGGGAAACTGAGAGAAGAGGATCACAGGTTCAAGACCAACCTCAATAACTTAGCAAGACCCTGAACAACTTAGAAAGACCTTCTTTCCAAATAAAATAAAATAAAAAAGTATAGGTATAGCTCAGAGATAGAAGGCTCCTGGATTCAATCCCCCATACAAAAAAGTGAAATGGGGATAGGGGTGTACCTCAGTGGCAAAGAACCCTGGGTTCAATCTCCAGTACCACCAAGATAAATAAATATAATGTAATACTACTTACTATATTTTCTTAATTTTTTTGCTTGAGTTCTCCCTGCATTGGCAATGGAAACTCTAGGTCCCCAAGATTCATTAAATTCTACCAATGCATGGTGTGTGTGTGTGTGTGTGTGTGTGTGTGTGTGTGTGTGTGTGTGTAAATCAATTCCTTCTTTTCTTTTTTGGGGATTGAACCCAGGGGCATTCTACCTCCGAGCTACATCCCCGGTCCTATTTTTTTTTTTTATTCTTTATTTTGAAACAGGGTCTCACTTAGTTGCATAGTGCCTCACTAGGTAGCTGAGGCTGGCCGCAAACCTGGATCCTCTGGTCTCAGCCTGCCAAATGCTGGAATTACAAGGGTGAACCACCATGCCCGGTAATTCCTTTTTTTCTAACAATGTAATCTGCTCTAGGATCATATTGTGTATCTTCTGCCCCAGTCCTAGAATCGGCCATTTCTTTATGAAGCTCTGGTTCTTTTGATTTATGAATAGTAGTGACACCAATATTTAGTAGTTAAGACTAGAGTTCTTACTAATCAATTTTCATAGGAACAACCTTGGGGAAGACTTTCAGCTGAATTGTTTTAATTTATCCAAAATTCTGTAAGATAATGATTGAAGGCTATTTTGGGGGAGCAGTATATTCAATTTTATTTATTAATTTGTTTTTTTATTCATTTTAACATACTTTTACTGGTGCATTGGAATTACACGTCATAATGAGGTTCAAAGAGATAGAAACATACATGCACACAGCACTTGGTGTCTTTCCCTCTGGATCCCACCCTACGCCACTGTGGTTTTTAATTGTCTGTGGTATAAAATTCTGCCAGAATTTCAAATACCTTCGTAACATATCATATACATATAAGGATCCGGACAGTAAATAGAAGGTCCACAGAATTACTGATAAACCCACACAGAAGTGATAACAAGTGGTAAATACATAATAGTTAAGAATCTTGGCACTGCACCTCAACTTACCCTTGAGGGCCCTAGCTTTGCTCAGTTCCAATCAAGAGGCTATGCCAAGGGCAAAAAAAAGATAGAATTAAAGCTCAAGCAACAATCAAGGAAAAGTATTGGAGTGCTTGTTATAGTTAAATGTTACTGGACTGCCCAGTTCCTGCACTCTGAGGAGGGACATATCAAGAAGTCCTATTTGTGCTCTGTCTTGGAAGTGATCCAGGCTGAGTGTGAATTGATTTGCAGCACAAATAATTGTGTGGGGGGGGCCCGGTGAAAGTGAACATTCTTAAGGAGGAGCCTTCCATTAAAAAATGCTGCAACAAGTTCAGCATTGAAACAGTGCTTTCCTTCTAGAGAGGAGGACAGCTTTTATGCCCTTGCAGAATGAAGGATGTGGTTTGCAAAAGAAGCCATATGAAGTTAAGGCAGTTTGGGTGAACTTTTTAGTTATAAGTGTTTCTTGCAAGAAGGAGAAATTCTCTTACATTTTAGCAGGTGATAATTGGGAAATTTTGACTTAGCAAAATTACTAGAATGGAAATGTTGTGTTCAAATGTCCTGCAAAGGGTATGAAGAACTGTTTTGGGAACTGAGAACAGGAGAGAATGAGTGTAGAAAATTTTCACTCATTTAGGGTTTCTCAGATATAATTATATTAATCATAGGAGCTCTCCAACTTAGAATAAATACAAGAATTTTAGACTCCCACACTTGCGAAGTTTTACTAAATTAAATGTTTCAAGTAAATTAAAGATAGTAAGAAAATGATATAAGATGATTTATATTGTTTGTACTCAACATTGTCTAGAATGCCTCCTTGTTAAGGTTAGGTCCCGAATAAAATTTTTGAGAAATATTAAGGATTTAAAATGTATAGATTCATAACTTACTATTGATGTACTTTATTCTCATTATTAAAATTTCACAGGATACAAAACTAAAACAAAATTCCTCTATCATCTTCTCATCCATACCCTTATTTCTACCCTCACATAATTTCCTAGGACTGATCATTATTGATTTTTTTTTATTTGAGTGTATTATGCACAAACCCATTATGACTATAGTAGTAGTAGTAGTAATAGTAATAATAATAATAATAATAATAATAATAATAATAATGATAATGATAATACCATCTTACATTTCTTGAATAGGCCCAGGCAATGGAATAAATGTTTTCCATATTTATTCACTTAAATTTTATAAAATCCCTTTAGGCCATGTTTACAATTTCCAATATAACATACATGGAAGTAGTCTTAGTTAAAAAGAGCTAAAAATTTGTTGAATAAATGACATTAAATGAGAG
>PVLC010042618.1:0-12898 GCA_004027655.1 Graphiurus murinus | reverse complement strand
CTGGGGACTCCCTCAGTGCAGGGGAATGCTTTCATCCCTGACGCTTCTAAAGCCAGGGTACAATTACTTCCTGCAGGCAGCCGCGAGAGAGACAGCTTCCCACCCTACAGATTTATTCCCTGGCCTCTGCTTGTCAAGAGCATGTTGCCTCCCAAGTTGTGTTCTCGCCGTGCCCTCCTTCTGGAACACCACCCTCTCCTGCTCCTCTCAAAGTTGCCATTCCTTCCAGCTCAGGTCACTGTCTTCCAGAACCCGCCAGGTCCTCAGGGACTCTCCTTTCTCTAGATTCCCCCGGCCCCTGCTGTCTGTCTCACCATTATTCATTTGGCACTCGGCACGGGCTGCCTTGTATGTAGCACATGGCTTCTTGCTGATGTCCTAGTTTCCCAGCCAGAGTTTTACATTTTTCATATGCATTCGAACGGTTACGTGCCCATGCTTCAGGATTCAAAAGGTATAAAGAAATTTGTAAACAACAAAAATAAATCCCCTTCATCGTGTTCTCCTGTTACTTATTCTGATCAGTGTTTTCTCTTAGAGATATCTACATATATCTAACTGTGTGCGTGCATGTTTCCTACTCACTTTATTCTACACCTTGTTTTTCACTTAATGATTTGGGAGATGGTTTATACAGTACTTAGGGCAAAGCCCCCCCTCCCCCCCATCTCTCCCCTCTCTCTCAGTGACAATCAATATTCCATCACATAACTTACCATTGCTTATTTTGGTCTGCTATTAATAGATATTTAGGTTGTTTCTAATCTTATGCTATTAAAAAGAATGCTGGGACACATACTTCTTTATACATATCTATAACCTTTTGTTGTTAGAATTGCTAGGTCAAAGTCCATGCACATTTAATTTTGTTGTAGCCCATATTGCTCTCTTTGGAAATTATAGCAAATTACTTGCTCTCCCACTACCTTCATATGAGAATTCCTGTGCCCATAGCTTTGCTCATAGGAGTTTTTTTTTTCTTCTTCTTCTTGTGGTACTGGGGATTGAACTCAGAGGCATTCTACCTCTGAGCTACACCCCCAGTCCTATTTTTATTCTTTGTTTTGAAACAGGGTTTCACTAAATTGCAGAGGGCCTCACTAAGTAGTTGAGGCTGGTATGAACCCAGATCCTCTGGTCTCAGCTTCCCAAGTACTGGGATTACAAGCCTGAGCCATCACAACCGGCTTCATAGGAGGTATTTAACATTTTGATGCTTGTTAGTCACTCAATAAGTGAAACAGTTGCAGCTTTTGTTTATAATTCTCTTGTTTCCAATTGAGACTGAACTTTTATTTTTCATGTGTTTAGAAGCCCGTATTCACTCTTCTGTGAGCTGTCTGTGCTCTTTGCCTGTTTTTAAAATTACACTAGGGGCTGGGTTATAGCTCAGTGGTAGACCACTTGCCTAGCATTTGTGAGGCCCTGAGTTCCAACCCCAGCACTGGGGAAAAAAAACCCAACTTATTGTTTGTCTTTTCTTATTAATTTGTTGGATGTCTTTATGAACAAAGGATATCAATCATTTGGCTGCTAGATGTGTTTCATATAATTTCCTTCAGTTGCCATTTGACTATGTCAAAACTAGGTTTTTAGCCGGGCGTGGTGGCGCACGCTTGTAATCCCAGCATTCGGGAGGCTGAGACCAGAGGATCCGGGTTCGTGGCCAGCCTCAGCTACCTAGTAAGGCACTCCACAACTTAGTGAGACTCAGTTTCAAAAAAAAAAACAACTAGGTTTTTATCTCCTTGAGCATAAGAACTGGAACGTAAGTCTTTTGTGTTTCTTTTCTTAATACAGTACCACATACATGGGAGGTGCTAAATAAATGTTTGTTGAGATGAAAGAAGAAGAAAAAAGAAGAAAGACTGGCAAGATTTTGGAGTGACCTGACCTACTTTTTCCTCTTAGACAAAATCTAGACCCTCAGTCTTTGTGTCAGTCGAGACTCTTATTGTAAACAGCAGAAGCAAAATGGCAAAATTATAAAAGTAACAACAAAAATTAACCTCCCCACCAATAAGCAAGATATGTAGTAGCACACAGAATCATTGCAAGAGCCCGAAACAAGACTCAGAAAATTGGCATGTACCTCCACAGTCAAGGTCAGGACACAGGACCGCCCATGTGGAAAAGAAGCTCCTTGTCCCCTTCCACCCTCTGCAATGAGCACCTTTCCTCTCAACAGGTTTTGAAGGCTGACATTTCCTTCTCTGGGCACTAGAGGCCGCTGCAGGCCCCATGGCAGCCACCACCATGCTGAAATGAATTGTCAACCATCCACACCTGCTCTCAGTGACTTGTTCCAGATTCAGAGTCCCAGTTGCAGCATCTGATTGGCAGGACTTATGTCTTTTGCCTGCACCCTTAGAGCTGGAAAATCTGCAAGAGCAAGCATCAACGCTTTGTGGCAGATGGTTTGCCTCCCATTAGGGTGCACGGAATGGAAATTCCCCAAATGTAGATGGGAATTCCCAAATGCCGGCAGGAGTTTCAGACTATGGGGCAGCCAGGCAAATTGGACAACTGCACACTGCCTTCTTCTCTCAAGTCTGGCTCAAGCCTGTCTCTGATGAAGTGTTCCTGGGTCACCCATCGTGAAACAGTTTTCCGGACTCATATAACTTTCTCTTTGTGACAGTTGTGACACCAGAGAGGACTGTACTAATAATACTAAAATGTACCATGCCCTATTTGACTTTCAAACAACCCCTAGGCATTACCTATATTTAGGAAGGAAAAAAAAAAAACAACAGTCCTCAGGGGTTTTCCCAAGTCACACAGCAGTGCCAGGTTACAACCCAAGGTGTTTCCAAAGCCCTGGGGGTTTCCCAATGGGCTATATTGATGGGCTGCTATCTTACCAAGTTCAAGATCTCTGAAGGCAGGAATTGGGTCAAATAATTCTTCTCCTCCCTCCTCCTTCCCCTCCCCCTTTTCTTCCTCTTCCTCCTCCTTTTTGCAGTGCTTGGGATAGAATCCAGGGCCTCAGGCATACCAAACAAATGCTGTAACACTGAGCAATATTCCAGTCATCATATTCATATTCATATCCTCTCTCTCATACTGGGAATTGAATTCAGGGGCAGGGTACATCAAGCTACACCCCCAGCACCATCTATGTATCTATTTATCTAATTATTTATTTTGTGGTACTGGGGATTTGTGGTACCCAGGAACATTCTACCTCTGAGCTACACACCCAGCCCTATTTTATTTTGAAACAGGGTCTTGCTAAGTTGTTGAGGGTCTTGCTAGGTTGTTGAGGCTGGTCTTGAACCTAGGCATTACCTATATTTAGGGAGGAAAAAAGCCAGAGCTTCCGGTCTCAGCTTCCCAAGTACTGGCCTGTGTGACAGCACTGGGTTTCCGTGTGTGTGTGTGTGTGTGTGTGTGTGTGTGTGTGGTGTTGCTGGGATTTGAACCCAGGGACATTCGACCTCCAAGATACACCTGAGCCCTATTTTATTTTTTTATTTGTAAGCAGTCTCGCTAAGTTGCTGACAGCCTCATTAAATTGCTGAGGCTGTCTTCGAACTTGCGATCCTCCTGTCTCAGCCTCCCAAGTACTAAGATTACAGGTATGTGCCACTACACCCAGCTTTATGTTCTTTTTATACATTCTAACAGCATCTAGTATGTAGAAGCTCAACTAATGCTTGTGGATTGGCTAGATGGTACCAAGCAACAGCCATTTCTGTTAGAGAGGTTCCCTAATTCTCTTGAGGCCTGAACCCAGAAATCATTTTGAGGTGGAAAAGGCTCACTCAGGACCAATTTGGGAAGAAAATCCTTGAATCTGGGGAATTTCCTTTTACTGTCCTCTTTAACCTCATCTCTCCCAAATGTTTGCACTTGTTCAATATTTAATAATCTAACGGATTAATTTTGAACACTGACTACTGCCCTATATACTAGTGGGGAAAAAAGGACACAATCCCAGCCCTACATTATTTTCTAGTGGAGGAGGTGACTGATAATTAAATAAGCAAATCAATAAATGCTGCTTTGTGATTCTGACAAGCGTGAGGAAGGAGATGTCATGAAATGATCTAAAAGGCAGGTGTGACCTGCTCGGGGATGCTGGGGCAGCATTTTGAGGACGAGGGGCTGGCGCAGGAACCTGAAGAAGAGGGGGCAGCCCCAGAGGGAAGGCGGGGAGTCCTTGGGATGGCAAGGGCCTCCGGTGAATGTCGATGGAGCTCGGAACACGTTTACAGCAGAGTGACGGAGGTACCGGGGATGGGGGGCAGAGGCAGGCGCCTTGTTTGCCGGCTGCCTCCGCCTCTGTTCGCGCGAGTGCGTCATGCCTCGATGGATGGAGCTGGTCGCAGCTTCCCAGGACGCACCTGAGGGTGACGTCGCCCGGGTGGCAGCCCAAAATAGCCAGCTCCGCCCCCATCTCCCAGCAGCCCCTGCAGCCATCCTCCCCCCGGGTGAGGGCCGAGCCGGCCTTCTCCCGGCCTCTAGTAGTTTCCGCGCAGCTGACGCATGCTTGCGCGCACAGCTGAGCCGGGTGCGTCCTACGCAGCAGCCGCGAGCCGGGCAGCCCGCGCCAGACAGTTCCCAGCGGGGGGCAGGGGCGGGACTCGGGCAGAGGAGGTGCGGCCGGGACCCGGTCGGGATCCGGGGCGCTGAGTCGGGCTGTTGGCGTTAGAGGGCTCCGATAGGGCTCCCGGGGCTCGCGCACCCAGACAGCTCTGGGCACCGGCCTGCGGGGGGCAGATAAGGCTGCGGAAGGCGCCTAGTCACCGGCTGCAAGCACGCCCAGAGGGCTGCTCCGCTCCCCTCTCCGAGCGCCTCGGCCCTCGGGGTCTCCAGCCGCAGGGAGGGGCTGCTGGTTCCTTCTGCCTGACTCCGTCTCTCCTGCAGCCCGGAGAGGCCCGCCTGAAGACTGACGGGTTGCCATGGCATCCTACTACGAGATTCTAGACGTGCCGCGAAGTGCGTCCGCTGATGACATCAAGAAGGCGTAAGTGCCTCCTCTGTGCATCAGAAAACCTCTCACCCTCCGTCCCCCCACCCCCCAGCGCCCTGGGGCCTTTAAGAGTGACGTCCGTAGAGAGGAAAGAGACCCCTGGAGGAGTAGAAGGAGCACGTCCAGAGAGGGGAGCAGTTGTGCTGGGAGCCATACTGTGGCTCGTTCCCCAGTTCTCCCCTCCACACCTCCCCTAAACTCCAGCCCCAAGATACCGGCTTTCTCGGTATGCAGCGCAAAGATGCCTGGCTCTGCGAGGTGGGCCAGTGGCCCTGTGCCCTCTGGCCACAAGAGCCCTGCTCCAGCGAGTCCCAGGGAGGGTCAGGGTGGGGGCAGTCTCACCCTGGCATTATCATTTACTCATACGGGTAGTCAGAGCCCTGTCGTAGTGGGGAGAGAGAACTTCGTGAAAAGATGGGAGCCGAGCTGCTGGGGTGGACTGGGACCCAAGCAGTGAAAGCCAGTGGTGGTCCAAGAGAGGACGAGTGGCTCAGCCCCCTGACCTGCCGTCTGTATCCACACCCACAGGTATCGCCGGAAGGCTCTACAGTGGCACCCAGACAAGAACCCAGATAATAAAGAGTTTGCTGAAAGGAAATTTAAGGAGGTGGCTGAGGCCTATGAAGTGCTGTCCGACAGTAAGGCTTGGGGTTCAGGCAGGCCCTCCCCTCCTCTCCTCCCACTTCATGCCCGCCCCACTCCGTCCCAAAGCCATGCTTCTGCCACCCATCTCCAGGCTTTTGTTCCAGCCTGGCATTTAAGTACCCCCTTCCACAGGGAAGGCTCTGTCTGTCTGTACCCCAGAGACTGGAGGGCAGCCTGGGTCCTGGCCAGGGAAGGGAGCAGGGCCAGTAACTGATGTGTACTGAACCTTCTCTGTGTCCAGCCTTGGTAATCTCTCTGGGTCCTCTCATCCATCTTGCGAAGCAGTGTTTATTTGTTTATTTTTAATATATATACATATATATGCATATATATGTGCATATATGTATGTATATATACATACATATATATACATATATACATACTGGGGATTGAACCCAGAGGGATTCTTCCGCTAATTACACCTCCCAGCCCAATTTTATCTTTTACTTGGAAACAGGGTCTCACTAGGTTGCTGAGAGCCTCGCTAAGTTGCCGAGGCTGGCTTTGAACCTGCGATCCTCCTTTCTCAGCCTCCCAAGTACTGGGATTACAAGCCAGCACACCTGACTGAAGTGGTGTTGTACAGGCAAGGAAACTGAGGCTGTGAGAGGTGAAATAACTTGCTCAAGATCACAGAGGGCTGGAATATGAGTCTAGATCTGTTTCTTTCTCTTCCTGTCTTCTCTCTCTTGTGTGTGTGTGTGTGTGTGTGTGTGTGTGTGTGTGTGGTTGATACTAAGAATGGAGCCCAGGGCCTTGCACATGCTAGGCAAATGCTCTGCTTCTGGGATACATTCCCAGCCCCCGGTCATTTATTCATTCAAAAAGTATTCACTGGATGCTCATGGTACCAGACACTTGTTGGGCACTGGGGAAGTAGTAGTGGACAAGTTAGAAGTGTCCTTGTTCCTGAGGGTCAGGGAAGACAGACAACAACCACAAGAAGGGTTATAGCTTGTGAAGAAATTCCAAAGGAGGGTAGCAGAGTGATATGGCAGGGAATAGTGGACACCTGTTTTTGTTACGGTGGTCTCAGAAGGTCTCTCTGAGGAAGTGACCTTTAGGTTAAGCCCTGATTAAAACAACAGAGTAATAATTATCTGACTTCTGTTTATTTTTAATTTTTTTTTTTTTTGCGTGCTGGGGCTTGAACCCAGGGCTGTGCACAGACTGTGTCATCACTCTGTCACCGAGCTGCAGCCCCAGCCCCAGCTGACGTTTATGGAACACTTGTTATGTATCAAGCACTGTGCTATTTACATGATCATCTCATTTAATCCGTGCAACAGTCCTGGGATGTAGGTGGTGTTAGTAGGCCATTTTATAGATGAGGAGGAGCCAACTTCGTGAAGGGCTGAGCTGTTGCAAAAACCACAGGCTGTGTCCTCCGGACACCTGCTGCCCCCCAGTCAGTCTCTGGGCAAGCCTCTTGAGGGTTGTCCTAGCCTGGACAGGTGGGACATCATACCAAAGGGAGGGAGAAGTGATCAGGTCTCTGTTTTTCAGAGCATAAGCGAGAAGTTTACGACCGCTATGGCCGAGAAGGGCTGACTGGGGCAGGTAGGCGGAGTGGCGGGGCCCAGGAATGGAAGTGGGTCAGGGAGGGGGGGAGGACAGACTCCTGCAGCGGGTGCTCTCAAGGCTCCCGGCCTTCCTGGGTGGGGCCCCTGGCGTGGGGCGAGATACACACCGTCACCTCCTCCTCCTGCCTCATCCTCTTCTCCAGGAACCAGCCCCTCTCGGCCGGAAACTGGCGGTGGTGGGTCTGGCTTCACCTTCACCTTCCGCAGCCCCGAGGAAGTCTTCCGGGAGTTCTTCGGGAGTGGAGACCCTTTTGCCGAGCTCTTTGGTGAGTGGGATTAATGAGGCTCAGGATGGCACAACCTCCCACTTCGGGCCTGGCCTCCCACAGCTGGGAGGCCCTTGGGCAGGAGGCTGAGAGGGAAGCAGGGTTTTGTGCAGTGGGCGTGGGTCCAGTAAGAACTGGGACAGAACCTCACACATGCCAGAACCCACGTGGCCTGCCAGGGACACTCTACAGACTGGCCTTATTAAATGACTACAATAATACATTGTTAGACCGCCACAATAACAGCCATGAGAACAAGACTCAGAAGCGTCCTGTGACAATAATAGTAGCATTACACATGACAACGTATACCATCTTTTGGAATGATTAATGTGTCAAGTATTTTATGTCCCCTAATCCTCTTGTGAACCCATAGAGAGGTAATTTTAATTCCCATGTACAGATGGACAAACTGAGGCACAAATGACATGCTTAGGGTCATGTAGCAGAGGGCAGCACTAGGCGGCCGCCTGTCATCAAATCATCCTTATCTGCTTATATGGAAGGAACCATCTGCTCTTCCTTCCTCCTATCTTTCCCCCTTCCGTTCCCTAACTTCCTTTGTTTCTTATTGTGGACCGAATTAACAGGTGAGTGTTTTCATATACTACATTAAGAAGCAATTTAATTTATTAAGAAGACTAACCAAATATGGGGGGGAAATCAGAAGTGTACCCAGTTGCTTAGCAGCTTACATTTCTAGACTCTTTTTTGTTGTTGTTGTTATTGCCATGGCAGTGGGGCATGAACCCAGGGGCATTCTGTCTTTGAGCTACACTCCAGCCCTGGTTTTTATTCTTTATTTTGAAACAGGGTCTCACTAAGTTGCAGTGGGCCTCACTAAGTAGTGAGGCTGGCCTTGAACCTATGATCCTTCTGTTTCAGTCTCCCAAGTACCAGGATTACAACAAGTATGCGCCACCACGCTGGGCCCATTTCTAGATTCTTTGTGTGTGGTACTGAGAATTGAACCAAAGGGCATTCTATCCCTGAGCCACACCCTTAGCCAGATTTTATTTTTTTATTTTGAAATGGGGTCTGAGTTGCTGAGGGTCTCGCTAAGTTGCTGAAGCTGGTCTTGAACCTGTGATTCTCCTGTCTCAGCCTCCCAAATCCTGGGATTACAGGCATGCGCCACCATGCCAGGCTGATTTCTAGATTTTTTGGGGGGGATGTACTAGGGGTTGAACCCAAAGTTGTTCTGTCTCTGAACTATACACCCAGCCCTATTTTCTCTTTTTTTTGAAACAGGGTCTTGCTAGGTTGCTGAAAGTCGCTGAGGCTGTCCTCTTTTTGTGTGTGTGGTACTGGGAATTTAACCCAGGGGTATTCTACCTTCGAGCTACACCTCCAGCCCTATTATAGTTCTATTTTAAACAGGGTCTCATTAGGTTGATCAGAGTCTCACTTCTTGCTGAGCCTGTCCTCGAACCTGCAATCCTCCTGTCTCAGCCTCCCAAATACTGGGGTCACGGGCATGGGCCACTACGCCTGGCTCATGTCTAGATTAAAAGCAAGTCTCACACATTTGGGGGGGAACCTCACCGATGATTACTAATGTGCTCACTTGTAGATGACCTGGGCCCCTTCTCAGAGCTCCAGAACCGGGGTTCCCGACACTCGGGTCCCTTCTTTACCTTCTCCTCCTCCTTCCCTGGGCACTCAGGTAAGTGCTGTCCCTTCCCATCTTTGAAAGCTCTGACTGCTGGAACCCCTGATGTCTTCATGTCACTTTTCTAAGCCTGTGGAGGAAGCTGAGGGCAGCTCTGTGGGAGGCCCAGGGTTTCCCAGCCTTCGGTGATTGCTGCAGGAAGTGCCCAGCCTCCTTCTAACCACCTCTCCCCTGCCTCCTTTGTCCCGACGCCAGATTTCTCCTCCTCGTCTTTCTCCTTCAGCCCCGGGGCTGGTGCTTTTCGCTCTGTTTCTACATCCACCACTTTTGTCCAAGGCCACCGCATCACAACACGCAGGTGAGGGCTCCTTCTAGGACCACCAGGTGCAGGGGTCTGAGGGTGAGGGGTAGAGGTGGGAGTTGTGTGCAGATAGGAAGTTTGCCCTGGCTACTGTGGTGGCTAGAGCCTGCTGTGGTCACTGCTTATTGACTGACTTGTGCTTTGTCACAGAATCATGGAGAATGGGCAGGAGCGGGTAGAAGTGGAGGAGGACGGGCAGCTGAAATCAGTCTCAATCAATGGTGAGGATGCCTCTGCTGGCCAGTTCCCAGCCTCAGCCCCAGCCTCAGCCCCAAAAGCCCCCTTTCTAAATGGCCCCTCTCTAGCCATCTACTACTTGGGAGGCTGAGACAGGAGGATCGCAGGTTTGCAACCAGCCTCAGCTACTTAGTGAGGCCCTCTGCAACTTAGTGAGAACCTGTTTCCAAATAAAGAATAAAAAATAGGGCTGGAGGTGTAGCTCAGAAGTACAGTGCCCTTGGGTTCAATCTCCAATTCTGCCAAAAAAAAAAAAAAAAAAAGCACTTGTACATATACAGTATCCCCTTAGAGCATCTAGGGGAATAAACAGGGCAGGTGGTATTTGCCCAGTGTTCATTTGAGGAGACTGAATCACAGCATGGTTACATGACCTGACTTCCAAGGAGCTCCTGGCTCAAACTCCTTTCTATCCTATCAAGGGGTAAATGAGCCAGGAACCAAGCTCAGGATACAGGCGTCCTGGGGCAGAACTCTCTTCACTACACCACAACCCCCAGATTGCCACCACTGCTGACATTGCTTGCCTGCTGACGCCAAGAGCACTGTGTGCCGAGTGCTTTACCCGGTTGTCTTGTTTAGTCGTTGGAATGATCTGTGTATGTAGACGTGATCATCATTCCATCTCATAGGTGAGAGAAAGGAGGCTGAGTAACTTGCTCAACTTGCCCAAAGAGACAGAGCCGAATCCTCCCCGTGTCTGTAACCACCACTACCTCAGGGGCCTCATGCGTGCATGCCAGTTCCAAAGTGAGGCTGTGAGTGACCAGGGTCATCGCTGCGTGAGGTGGCCTGGCAAGGCGCCCTGGCTTGGGTCTGGGGCCTCATGGCAGGCGGTCATGACTCTTGCAGGTGTCCCGGATGACCTGGCACTGGGCTTGGAGCTGAGCCGTCGCGAGCAGCAGCCGTCAGTCACCTCCAGGCTGGGGGGCACGCAGGTCCTGCCGACCTCTGTCCCACGCCCCTCTGACAGTGACCTCTCTGAGGACGACGAGGACCTGCAGCTTGCCATGGCCTACAGCCTGTCAGAGATGGAAGCAGCTGGGCAGAAACCGGCAGGTGGGCGGGGGGTGCAGCAGCAACAGCAGGGCCGGCCCAAGGCCCAGCACCAAGAGCTGGGCTTGGGGGGGACCCACGAGGGGGGGAGGGGAGAGGCGGCCAAACCCAGCCCATCCCCAGAGGAGAAGGCCTCTCGCTGCCTCATCCTCTGAACGCCAGGCCCAGCCCCACCTGATTTGGGTCTTGACTCTGGAGAGCTGAGCGGGCGTGGCCTGACTTAAAGGAGCCTGTCTCCAAACCCATGTCCCTCCACAAGTTTCCCTCCTGGGCCTGCTGCACTCCAGCATGGACTCGGGGCTTGTCCTCAGCCCAGGGCCAGGGCGTCAGGTCCCGTGTTGGATGGGGAGTTTCTGAGGGGCACTAGGAGTTTGGGTTGGGCTTTTTACGCACAGGTTCTCTGCCACCTGTGTTAGTGATGGCGTCAAGGAAGGAGGACTTGGCCTGGGGTGCTCTGAGCCCAAGTTGGCAGCTACCCCGGGGAGCAGAGCAGGCCGAGTGGAGTCTCTGCTCTCCTTGTCCAGCTGCAAATGCCCCGGTTCCTGTGCAGTGTTGACGCTGATCGTGTCTGTGCTTGCCTTCTGGTGCTGCTCTCCTTCCTCCCATTCTCCTCTGCAACTCCCTGCTGAGCTACATCGCTTGCTTTCACTGCGGTCTGGCTAGGACTCCCTTCTCCTTCCTTCCCCGAGAAGCCTCAGTGTGCCCAGGAAGATGCTGGGGCCGGTGGGGGCCCTGAGGTCTTCAGGGGAGGCTAGCTGGGTGGGGCGGGAGCCTCTCAGACGTCCAGATTCGGAACCGGAGTCCACTCCTCCTCCCTTCCTCTTGCTGCCTCCGCCTGCCCCGGCCATGGGACCAGGCAGAGGTGAGGCTGGCTAACCCTGAAGAGGTGGGATAGGGCCAGGGAGACCCAGGGGGAGGCCTCGGTGGGGGCTGTATCCCGTACTCCTTTCCCACCATGCATCAGGGCTCAGGGAGAGGCCACACAACCCGCCCAGGTGTGCATGCGCGGCTCCTTCCCCCACAGCTTGCTGCTGATCCTCTCTCCTGTACCCGCCCCCGCTCTCTCCCCAGATGTGTTCTGAGCTGGATGTCCGGGATCCCGAGTTGCTGCACAGTTCCAACAGGACAGCGCCCTCCCCCATGTGTTGGGAGGGGACACTCTATTCCTCTCCCTCACCCATGCTAAGTGTAGAGCCGGGGCCTGGGTGGAGGGTGGGAGGTGGTAGTAGTCTTAGCCTATGAACTCTTCCCTGAGTGGTGGTTGTTGTAGCCTGGGGACTACAAGTCCCAGAATGCAACACAGCTGGCCACCTTTCTGATAGGCTATGCCAGGGGAAGTGGTGTGTAGTTACGGAGCTGTGCTTCCTGGGATGTGTAGTTCAAGCCCTGGCCAGCTTGTCACTGGCTGTGGACAGAGAGATCTTGTCTTTTGATATGCCCCTGCCTGGATGGCTAGAATGTGGATGAAGGGGAAATGATGCAAGCCTCAGTTTCCCTGACACCTCTTGCTAGCCCCAGGGTTGGAGAGGGCAGGTCAAGGCCTTGCCTTGCAGTATCTGGGAGAGTCATACCCCCCACCCTGGCTGGGGTCCGGAGAACAAGCCAGAAGGCAGCTGACCGAGGAAGCAGGGCATAGCCCTGGAAGGCTGATGGGCATGGGCTGGCTGGCAGAGCTCGGAAGGGAAGGCCTCCCTTGGGTGCATGTGTGGCTGGGGCTGGCATGAGAGGGGAGCACCGGGCATGCCGCTGCTGGAATGGCTTTCTTTGGCCCCTGACCCTGCTGTCCATTCTTTCTCTTCAACATCATGAACAAGCTGCCTCTCCTCCTCCCTGCCTGGGGAGCCCCGGTAACACTGAGCCTCAGAGACCTATCAAGCCAGCTGGGCTGAGCTCAGGCTGAGAGGGAAACTGGAAGTCAATAAAGCTGTTTTGAGAGCTCAGTAGTGGATTGTGCTCCTGTGTTCTTCCTTTCCAGCTGGCCTGGAGAGCCTGTGGGACCAGTGGGTGACACCTCAGGCCTCACACCTGATTGTGTGCCCAAACAGCAGGAGGTGTAAGCCTGGCTAGTTGGCAGTACAAGTGCTCTTGCTTGCGCTCTGCTCTCTTTTACATTTTGTGTAAAATATTTTATACATTTTGTTCATAATACAGTGTGTATTA